>CM076583.1:48392599-48493343 GCA_034641835.2 Pinus albicaulis
CACTAACATTTAGAGTAGATATATGCTGTACAACCAGTTCTTCGTGCTTTTTTCTTCTTGTCTTTCAGGTTAAGAAGGAAGAAGGGTTGCTGTGGGTTTGGACCCCACGGGATCTGCTTCAACCGTAGGACCTACAGGTAAGTTCCTCGATCTACTCTATTTAGTTTTTCATGAACATGTATGGTTGTGTGAGTCCTTCTTGAGTAGCATGCCCTGCTCTGTGGAGGTTGTAACCCAACGAACCTCTAGGGTGATTTTCCCCGAAACACCTTTCATCTGTTTGAATTCCATTCCATTCACTTTAGATCTATAATTGTTTCTAGTTTTATTATCTTGCCCTGATAAACCATCTTTTGTTAAAAAAATTAAGCCAGTGCAGCCAATCCTTTGACTCCATTAGCCCAATGGACTGAAACTATTTGATCTTAATCTCAGCTAAAGAATTCCATCAACCCAAACAAAAACAAAACCCCTGAACTTTATAACTAGCCTAATACTTTCTAAAAACAAAGCTAAATTTTATAGAGAGAGCCCTCTCTGGGTACAGATTGGCTAGATTATATACCTGAAGGTTGGTTTGTGGTTACCTCAGACCCCTTTCCTCTTCCAAAAACTTCAAGGAAAATCTGAGTGATAACACTACAAAGGAAGGATGCTATGATTATGCAGTACCTCATTCATCATCCGCATGGGAGTGAATGGGTGAGGATGATAAGCAAGGGGTTACAAAACCACTTGCAGATTTGTATGGGCCAGCATGCTTGATTACGCTGGTTGCCATTGGGATATTTTTGTCACCCCCCAAAGGCACCTATTTTTATGATCCATGCCTTGAAAAAAACATATGAGATGAGGGAGGAGGCATGGCTGCGCTGGCTGCTCTTGGGTGAGTATGGATACCACCCCATGGTTCATGATTTTCTGATTCATGCCTTGTGTATAAATTATAGTATGCAGCAAAATAAGGCATGTTCATTTTGGTTTCACTTGAGAGAGTTTGGCCACCACATGACATCTCCTATGTCTATGTGTTTTGTATTGTGTAAATTTTGCCATAATGATCTCATGATGTGCATTGATGATGTTTCTTTGCATTGGGATCATGTGACATCTCATATGTCCATTAGTATGATTTTGCTTCATGATGCACATGAGGAGGAGAGAAGGCAGCAAGATCTCTTGTTGCTTTGGTTGCTTATGGGGGATTTTGGCTTGACCATCTTACATGGAGGAGATGGAGGGTGGCAAAAAAGGGCCTTATTCCAGTGGTTATTATTAGGAGAATATGGTTTGACATATTTTTCTACCCATATTACTTCTTCCCTCCTTCTTTTGCATAACTTTGAAATGATGAAGTTTGGATCCAACAATGCTAAGTATGGGAGCATATCAATGCTCAATCTAGTTCATGAAACATGGGATGAAGGAAGGTATTGTATGATGAAGCTTTTCCTTTGTGGAAAGAGCTACTTTATTTTATGTATCTCATGTATTGTTGATGATGTTGGACATCATATGGTTGTCACTTGGTACTTCATGATGGGAGGAGGACATCTAACCAAACAGTTGGAGGTCATTATTTATGTTTTTAAAAGACAACTTTGGAACCAAACATACATAACCTATTGCAGAAAATGGAGGAAGCCTTCCTTATGTGGATGCCATATGGGGGGGAATAGATGGCCTTGCATCTACTTTTGGAGTTGCTTGAGGACAAGCAACATTTTGCTGGGGGGGACTGTAATATTCCCAAATTTTCACATTATATTTGGAATATTAGAGTCCTTGATTTTCTTAATGAATTAAGTAAATAAAAGGGTGGGGGGACCCACAATCCTCAATAAGAATAAATATCCACTTGATGTATGTGAATGTGGATTAATTTAGCCTAGATCTGCAAAAAGAGGTAGTTGAGCAACTACTAATGTGAATGAGATTGGAGATCATTTCTCAATTAATGAGAAATATCATGGAGGGTTGATTCAGTCAACTAAGATCTTGAAGATGTCAAAAAAAGGATCATTGAGCATTCATGATCAAGTGATGAAGGATCATGTGAAAATGAAGCACACATGATGGAGGAGGTGTACATTGCACCTAGACTGTTTGGTTGATTTGGTCAAACAACGCAGTCCCACCTGGAGGATCTTGTCCACATGAGACTGCGCAGTTGAGATTAGGGCCAAGGCTTGAGGGGGCTCAATAATTATAAAGGAGGTGAAGGAAAAGGTGAAAGGAATCTTGGATTATTTGATGTATGATCTTTTAGATATGGAATTTTCAAGTGATATTCCACTGCATTCTTGGGTTGTTTGGCAGAGATTGCAGGTGTTGTTTAACACAGGGTGTTCCCGGGCAGGAATCCCACCTCTTTCTTTGAGTGATCTCTAAGGAAGAGGATTGTACTTCATTATACATCAGGGTTTAAGTGCCATTTAATTTTTCTACTTTTTGGAGAACATTCATATTCAGAAATCTACAGATTTCTGAAGTTGAGTTTGGAAGGTGGAAGTTGTCTTCAGTACTTCAGCTGGAGAACAAGGTGAGGGATTATTCCCATCACTTGGGCTTATATATCATCACTCGCAGAGCCACATTGTAGATTTGGCGTCAGGCCAAATGTTATTGACATCCTAGCAGTAGTATTCCCTTCAGGAATAACATTGTCCATATTGCAGATCTAAAAGGAGGAAGGAAGATGCTAGTACTTCAGCTAGCAATCCTGTGGGATCATTCCTTCACATTACCATCAGTCTCACCATTAGCCTGGAGCTTATTGTATCATTTTTCAGTAGGTAGAAGGCCTCTCTTTCCCTCACAGCATAGTTTTCAGAGGCAGTTGTGTTGCAGCAGCTGCAATCATCTTTGGAGGATTGAGAAGCTAGATTCAGAGGTTCTAGCTCATAGAGCTGAGGAAGGTATCAACCCTTCAAGAATTGATCTGATCTGAGCACACATTTCAGCCATCTATTCTTCAAATATGTATTTCCCAGCATATTAAGGATCAAACCTCGGGGAGGTGATTTTTCCAAAGTTGCAGATCTGGAAAATCCTTTCTAGGTTATCTTGGGAATCCATCACATTGGCCAGATGTTGGATCTTGGCATCATCAGAGCTCCAGTTTTGAGTAGATATGCATTTCTCTTTTCAGCCTGCAAACATATGTTTATGTTCTATTGAAGAGACAGTGCGGTATATGCTGCAGAGCCTCAACAGTTATGTTGTACCTGCTTTATACATGTTTTCAGGGTGATCCTAGCTCATCTGATTGGATAGATCTACCTATATCTTGTACTGTTGTAACTGAATCATCTCCAATATAATAAAATGGCTCAAATATTTCTGAATATTCTGATTTGTAGATTTATTGTTTATCTTGTTGTAAGTTCTTATATTGTGTGAAGTATTACTGCATTCTCCCCTTTTGGGATACTACATTTGTATAAGAAAGGCCTCAGGGCTGTGAATCAGGGGTTGAAATGGTTGAAAGGGATGAAAGGTTGAAGAGACCAATATTGTAACAGAATTATTTTTAATCATTTGAGTGCACATAGTTTTGTTGTTCGATCTATGAGTTGTGAGTTTGCAGCAACCCTGATCACAGAGTTGGGCCCACTCTTCTGATCAGGTGCTATGTCATTTCCCTTTTGTTGGTTTCACATTTATGTTTTTCATTGTAATTATTGTTCCAATATTATTCTGTAATTGATTTGAATTCTTTTATAGTTCCACGATTTATCTTTAATTGCTATTACAATAGTTTTGTTGTTTTAATTATTAAACATGTGATTCAATAGTGGATTATGTTATTTCTCTTGTATATACTGTGCGCGTTAGTTTTGCAATAACCAACGTACCCAGATTGATAATTAATGTGGAAAAAGGGTTTCAATATTCATTCACACTTGGACACCAACACGCAACTCCATCATGTTGGCAGGATACGCACAAAGGGAACTTTGAGGATTGAGAGGAATGCAACAGAATGATGCGGTTGCACTTTGAGCAACCCACTACCCAACTGACTAAGGTTTCTTGTGGCTGGGGTGACCTTTGCAAACACCTGGCTACATGGATCGAGGTCTGAGATAATAATCCCAGGGCCGAATGGGTTCACATGTATATCCATACATTGGGAACAATCCATACTATTTGGTATTTGGAGATGGAGCTACGTCGAGGAACACTTAATTGGGTTACAATGAGTGAAAGATTTCTGTTAACCTTCAACATGGCCAGTGGATCATGGGGACTGGAAAAAGCCCTGTAGGATATAGAGGCAACTATTACGATCGCAGCACCATCTGCCTAATTAAGCAGGACGTTAAGTTATTCAATTCTACCTATATAGTGAATGTCTCTTATTATATTGGACCAGAAAGAAATTTTATAATAAGAGAAAACAAAAACCTATGTAATAGCAAGTATAACAAAACTCTGTTTCATCACGTACAGAAATGACTGGTCAAAAGAAAGGGATGCTCAGATGGTACATGTTCGATTCTTGTAAGGCGTTCATATAGTAATATACACTTAGTCAGGGGGTAGATTCGAATTTTTTTGATATTTCAATGTCCATAAGTGTGTTCTCGATTACTCTAACTACTGGTACAATTATTAGAAACCAGGCAAAGTAAACTACTGTAGTATTTGATGATTCTTGACCTCAGATATAATGTGTTTCACTAGCATTGGAGGTGCAGATGCAAGATATTTCCAACTGCAGAAATATGCCAGTGGAAGATAATGATAAAGATCCGATAAATGTCAGTATCCTAGAGACTGAGTATGAGCGCGTAGTTGAAGACCCCTTGTTAGGAATGTTGGATGTGACCAAGCCCTTAAAACTTATGAAAGTCAACATTGGGAAAAAGGAACAAACCAATTTGGCCAAAATAGGTGATTATTGGGATGATGACATAGTGGGGAAGATTGCGGAGCTGTTGAAAAAATATCAGGACCTATTCCCAACAAATTTTTCTGAGCTAAAAGGAATTTTAGGAGACTTGGGAGTTATGAAAATCACTCTGAAACTACCTGTGCGCCCCATCAATAAATGACCATATCAGTTAAATCCAAAATATAGGCAGAAAGTGAAGGAAGAATTGGAGAAAATGGTTGCTGCATGAATCATTGAGCCTGAGGAACGGTCTGATTGGGTGAGCCCGATGGTTGTTCAGGAAAATAATACTAAGGGAGAAATAAGGATTTTTTTGGACCTGCGCAAACTAAATCATGCATGCATACACGATCCCTTCCCTGCCCCATTTTCAGATGAGATATTGGAGAATTTTGGAGGATAAGAGGCCTACTCTTTCACTGATAGATTTTAGGGTACCATCAGATCAGGATTACACCCGAGGATCGAAGTAAGACCACTTTTGCAATAGAATGGGGATCCTTCCAATACACAGTCATGCCCTTTGGATTTAAGAATGCACCTGCGATATTCTCGCGCGTAGTAGTAGCTTTATTAAAGGAGTTCATGCACAAGTTTCTTGAGGTGTACTTTGATGATTGGAATGTGTTTAGACTGCTAAAGAATCATGTTTCCAACTTGCACATGATGCTCGATACTTGCAGAAAACATTAGATCTATCTTAGCTTGAAGAAGTGTATATTTTGTGTTCCTTTTGGGATCTTGTTGGGGTATATTGTTTGTCAGCAAGGGTTGATGGTAGATCCAGCAAATATTTCAGTTATTGTCAATTTGGAGGTTCTTGCCAATATAAAATAGCCACGCTCTATTCTGGGACACACATAATATTATAGAAAATTCATTCACTGCACCCATGGAAAAATTGCTCAAGAAATATGTGTCCTTTTGTTGGGATGAGGAATGCCAAAATATATTTGAACTACTGAAGGAAAAGATGGTTATTGTGCCTATTTTAGTATTCCTTGATTGGTCCAAGGTATTCCACATGCATGTTGATGCACCCGACATTGCACTTGGAGCTATCTTAGCGCAACCCAGAGGAGGAGATATTGATCACCCCATTGCCTTTCCAATCATAAATCTCTCTAGCACAGAGTGCAAATATTCGACCAAAGAAAGGGAAGGTTTGGCTATGGTGTACGCTCTACAGAAATATAGGCATTATCTACTAGGAGGGCACTTCAAGATGTTCACTGACCACTCTGCTTTGAATTACATAGTTAACAAGCCTGGGTTGGGGGTGAATATATGTATATGGTTGTTTCTATTCCAATAAAATGATTTTGAAATCATTGGTAAGCCTGGTAGATTGAATGTTCAACCTGATCACTTATCACGCATTGCGAATGGGGAGGAATCGACCAGTCTGGAGGAAACATTACCTGATGTGTAGCTCTTTGACATTAAATTTGTCGACGAACACTTTGTAGATATCATTTGCTTTCTAACTCGTGGTAGTGCACCCACTGAATATTTGGTGCAGCAAAATAAGGAGTTGGTTTTGCGCACAACTCACTTTACATTGAATGCTGGTCAACTATACAAATTGGGTGCAGACGAAGTTTTAAGAAGGTATGTCTTAGAACATGAAAGACAAGACATCTTGGTGGAAGCTCATGGGGGGAGTGGCAGGAGGCCACTATTCATGGAAATCCACTGCGAAAAAGGTTATGTGCATTGGATTATGGTGGCCCACACTGCACAACGATGCACATAAATATTTTCAAGCTTGTGATGCATGCCAAAGAATAGGGAAGCCATCGCGTAGAGATGATATGCCCTTGCATCCTTAGATGGCTTTGCAAGATTTTTATAAATGGGCCATATAATTTGTTGGACCTATTAATCCTCCTAGAAAAAATACTGGCACGCATTACATTATCACTGCAACAGACTATGTAACCAGATGGGCAGAAGCTAAGCCAATAAAATATTGTACTACAGACACTACTACGCAATTTATTTTTGAAAATATCTTGACTAGATTTGGGTGCCTAAAGATATTGATGAGTGATTGGGTTATGCACTTTTTTAATGAGACTATTGAAGCTCTACAGAATAATTCAAGATGCATCACTATAAGAGTACCCCATATCACCCTCAGGAAAATGGTGTAGTAGAAGCCTTTAGCAAGATCCTAGAGAATGCGCTTACAAAGATCTGTAATGCGAATCAGAATGACTAGGATGTGTGCATACCTTCTGTCTTATGGGCTTATCGGACCAAAGGAAATAATTTTACTGGTAAAACACCATTCAAGATGGTTTATGTCCAAGAAGTTATCATGCCGATGGAATATGTCCTTCCAAGCCTATGCATTGCAACACTAAATAATATGGCTGAACCAGACATCATGGAGGAACGTCTGTCACAATTGGTTGCATTAGAGAAGGAAGCAGAGAAATAAGTGGAGAAGGAACCTGAGGTAGAGCCCGAGGTTGATCTCAGTGGCGCAAATGGCAAGAATGGTACTGAAGCAAATCCCCCAAACCAAGCGCAGAGCTGAAACCCTCAAGGGTGCGTGCAAGAAAAGAAAAGGATCCAAGATAGGAGGCGCGAATGATGTCACCCTCACGGAAGATGATCTTGATTAAATTGTAGATGCAGTCACATCTGCATCCGAGGATCGATGGGCTACGCTGGAGGAGAAGTATAAATCTGCAGTCGAGATAATGCAGGCAGGTCTACAGGTGCTTTAGCTCAAGACAGTCAAAATTCAAGCGAGCATTTCTCGGGCGAGGTCAGATCAAGAAAGTGTGAGTACCAGCATGGTCATCAACACAGTAGATAGCTAGATCTTCCCATTTCCTGGAGCTATGGTAACTTTGGAGAAACCTGACTTACATGCACAGGTGAATTCATACCCCGAGGTCGGTATTGACTTATCTATGCTTCCTAGTTTTGAGCACTGGAAAAGGTATGAATTCACCATGCATTTTCTCATCTTTTTCCTTTAAACATAACTATTTTTATTCTAGAAAGGTGATTTATTCTAGAATTATGGTAGAATTGAAAAGACTTGTGTTTATTGTGAAAAGTAACTAAAATTCTCCTTTTATTGTAAAAACAGGAAAAAAACGGAGTAAACAACTATTCGAAAGGCAAGGCTAAAGCAGGAGTAACTGTTGTTCCTCCAGTGATAGTTTGTATCCAGTCAAAGAGAAGGAAATCAGAACACAAAGCTAAGAGAAGACAGGGAACAACACGACTACAGTGGAAGAAGATCAAGCACTAGCTAAAGAAAGAAAAGGAGCAAATCCCTTAGGATCTTTCGATCTTGAGGGATCGTTTTTCAGTCTTATCATGTTCCTTGTCTTATCTGTCGAAACTGTTATAAAATTCAATGCCTTTAGAGATCGAAGGTGTCGAATCATTGATTAAGCATTCTTTGTATAACTCTGCATTTTCTTATTAAATCTCGTAATCAGAGAGCGATCGATGTAAACACTGTTTATTTTTTATTAATACAAAGACACATTTTCGTTCCATTTCTCAAGCTCTGTAGTAACCCAACAGTGTTTCACTGGTGCTAAGGGCCCGGCCCTAGTGGATCGATCTGTTGTTTGTATCTATATCTTTCAATTATCGTCGTGTGATAGTTTGTGGTGGTTTTCATTACATTTGCAAGTTAATTGGTTTGCTATTGAATTACTGATTGATTTCTTATGTTAATGAATTTCATTGTTGTTCCATTTTGACAAGGAAATTAATTCCTGTATTATTTATCTTGTTATACCTTACATAGCTTTGTTGTTCAACATTAGATGTTCTGTTCCAATTGATTGTTGTTCCATTGGATTTCTGTTCATTTTGAATTGCTGCTTAACAATTGTTGTTGTCGATAGGGTTTGGTGTTTAATAGAATTTTCTATTCGATTCCATTAAGTTAAGATCTGTTGTTCAGATTCATTAGTTAGTATTTGTTGTTCTATTCTTCTAAGTTACAGTTTTCTACTCATTTACATTGTTGTTCAATTCCAGTGCGCTGTTCATTTCCAATTCATTATTTTACATATTGAAAAGAGTTTTCTTTTAAAGAGTTTTCCTAGTTTACTTTCAATAACATCTTTAGTTCAATTTCTATTTCCCTTTAATTACTTTAAAGCAGGACTGTCAACTTTAGAGAACATTGGTTATTGCTTCCACGTTCCCAGATTGATTGTCTTGTTCCAGTTTGATTTCAATTGCATCAATTTCTAGAGGAATAAGTTATTGCTACTGTATCCTTGATTGATGTTTGCTGAGTGAATAGTTGGATTTCAAAGCATTTGAGTTCATGTTATTGTAATTAGATTTCTTTTCCAAGCATCCATTTACTCTTGTATATAGAAAATTGTGCTACATCTTACAAAGCATTACTCTTAGCTTGAATTGCAGCCTCAGATAGAGTACACTCTTGAAAAAAAAAGTCGTTCCTGGATTGATGATTAATGTAGGATAAATAGGTGTTAAAAATATACCTTTTATACCTCAACATTTTGGCGCCGTTGCCGGGGAGAGCATATGCCATTTAGAAGGAGTGATGCACATTTGATTTTTTTCTACTTGGGAAGAATTAGGTATTAAAGACGGAAGGTAATAACCTGCGCACCGAGAAAGAAACATACTTGCTCACGGCCCACTTCACAGCAGAATTGGATAAATTATTTTTTTTTAGGTAGGAATGCAGGCTTGTTTTTTTTGAATGAATAGAAAAGCTAAACAAAACAAAATTCCTCCTAAACCTGAAAAACCTAAGGGACCGGTGACCCTTCGCCGAACAACTTTCATTGACGAAATCCTTAAGAATATTGAATCTCAGCCATCAGTAGGACCTAGGAAAGTTATTTCTAGACAACCTACTAGTTACCTTCAGGCCACAGAGTCACCATCTGTAGCTTTTGCTGAGGTACATAGTCAAACGGAAGGAACTGAGCAAGATTCCCAAGAAATTGAGAATTCTCGCCTAATTTCTCCACAAGAATGGACCCTTAGTAACATCCGTGAATGAGAAGGGGAAATAGGGGAAAAAAAGAACCAAAATCTCCTCTTGAAGTAATCCAAACAGTGAGCAGCCCAGATAAGGGAAGTGTTGTCAACATCATTCAAAACAAAGACCCTGAATCTCCTTAGATAGTAGGCCAGCAGGGAACACTTATTACTCCATATCAAGGGAGTGTTGTCAAGGTCACTCCCATTCCTTCTAGTCATCCTAGGAATTCCCTCGAAATCCCAGAAGGATATTGGCACATATTTGATCAAATGGCCCAGAACCAAAACAAGCAAACACCTCAACAAACTTCCACACTGCAATATCCCATTGTGGACACTGTAGTTAATGCACCTATGAAGGCCATTCCTCTTCAACATATTCTTACATTCATGGCTTAACATTGGAAGATCTAGATGAATTTTTGTTTGATTTTGATGTATTATGCAGGGGGTATGACTATACCACTGATCCACAAAAATTAAAATTATTTCCTTCCACATTAAAAGGAGCAGCTTTATAATGGTTTATGGGATTAGGTGGAGGTGTTGTAAATGATTGGGATCAGAAGAAAGTTGGATTTATAAAGAAATATCAGGATTATTACAGGTCCCGAGAACTAAAATATGAAATATTTCAGATGACAGCAAAACCTAATGAAACTCTGGAATAATATGTGGAACGTGTTAGCCCCCTATAAATTTTTGACAAGCAAACGGGGGGCTAAAATGTTTTTGAGCCTTCAAGGAATGAATTCCCCTGAAAACACATCATCCTTGAAGCCTCCTTATGTCCTTGTCCTTTGATAAACCCCCACTACTGTATCCATCGAAAGAGCCTCTCTGATTGTAACAAATTGTGTTCCTAAAGGCCTTCATTTGCCCCTTGTACCCCTGCAGAATTATTCATTTCATCCCTTTTTCCCTTGGTCAAAGTCCCCCTTTCTTACCCCCAAATTTCCCCCTAAACCTTCTAAATCATCCCCATGCCCCTCTTAAACCTCCCAAATACACTTGGTTTGGTTTAAGTAGCCCCTTTTTCTACTATCGTTTCCCTCCTCTAGCCTTAAATTTCATTAAAAATGGCCCAAAAACCATATTCTCCATATATGTGGGCCTAGCCCCTTTCGGTCAAGCCCCTACACCCCTCCCCTCCATGCACCCGAGTGCTAAGACCAAGCGCTATTCATAAATCGCTTATCGCAATTGAGGGTTTTACATGCGTCCTTATCCTTTGTAAATACAAAAGTCGCGATGCGATGGTGAACTTGTCTGTCGGCCCTTGAAATAATCTCAACCGTCGATCTGTGTAAGATCTGATGGTCGACGCTTTTTCGCAATGCGCCCGTCGCTCCACCATCCACCCCTCCGATCTCATCATAATCGTCTATCTAGCCCACCGATCAACGATCTGTATTTACCCGCCCGGTGGTCCCCACGCCAACGCGCACTATTCATAAACCACTGGTTTCCATCCTGCCGCATTTGGAGATGGGCGGTAATTTTCATTTGGCCAGCGATTCCATTCATCGCACGATGCGTGGCAGCGACACTGTTTGAAAACCGCCCACCCATAGCACATTATCGTTCAGCACAAAACCTGGCACGATATGCATATACACCATCTGATCTGAAGCTCTCCATCCAACGGCCATCGCACCCCGAAGTTGCGCAAAAATTAACCCAAGGTATTCGTACACCTAGCCCGCCATCCGTTGCCCTCCGATGCATTTTCAGCTGTCGATCTCCTCCCGAGATCAGACGGTCCAGATTTAATCTCCCTCTGCCATGTCCCTAGCCGTCGATCTCCTCCTGAGATCAGACGGTCCAAATTCGATCGCTTGTCCCGCCGTTGACTGGTCCCGCCACGTCACCCTTTCCACGTCTTTCATTGTATTGCTTTCCTGTCACTATATATATATGCATTCAAAGGTCAAAATTTAATGTTTTACATTAAAATTTCCATGCTACTGCATTTTCCCACTGTGCCACCATTCTGCAAGCCTCCCACTGCATTTTCCACCATAGTCCCGCACTATTCCACCATTTCACCAGTTGCACGTCCACTTTCGTCATCCCCGCTGCATCCACCACTTCCATACGTGTTTTTCTTAACAATTTTTTGTGTTTTGCAGGGTTATCAGAGGGTGAAAGCTGCCATTATTACACAGTCTTTATTACAGCGGAAAAAAACGCAGAAAGGACCATTTTTCAGAGGCCTAAATCACGAAGAAAGCCTGGGGAGGAGCCATGACAGGACTTGCATTAAAGAACAGGGTTTGAAACACTGTAAAACCTCCCCAGAGCCATTAAAAGCGTAGATTTCATCGACAGAGACAGAAATGGAGCATTAGAGAGTTTAAGGCATGAAAATGGAGATCTTTGCGCCTTAACTCATTGGTTTAGAGGCAAAGTACCAGATTGAAGACGTCATGGATCACACAGAGGGTACAGAGCGCATAAATTAATGTATATCAGGTTTTCTACATCAGCATCATTTATTTACCTTTTTGTTTATTCACCAGAAGTACTATAGAGTGCTGCAGCAAAGTACACCAGAGACATACTGGAGTATTGGAAACCTGGAGAAGACCACTCTTTCACCCAGAAGAGTGCCATAGATAGATGCCCTGGATTTAAAACAGAGTGGGTTTCGGCCCTATTTCTTTCTGAGTTTTAATGCTTCATTTAGTTTTCCACCTACCTCCTCTGCTCTCTACAAAATTCATGGCTATTAAAGCTCATTTTTAAAGGTTCCTCGTTTGCTATCGCAGAATTTCGTCGATTCAGTCGTTTCTTTGAGACATAGTCTCTGTGTAAAGTTGTAAGATAGGCTGAGGAAAATGTTTTCAGACTAAGTATCCAGCTATTGGCAATGTTGTACTTGACAGGTATTGTTTTTAATATGAAAAGCACATTTCTTTAGATCTTGATATAAAGCAGCAGTGATGTTTTTCTATCTTTGTATTTGTTATTAACTTGCATTCCATTTCATTTCATTTCTACTGGCTTGCATCAGAAATATGGCATAGGATTTACCCTTGTTAGGTACCCTATGTTTCTGCTCTCCTTGCCTTTGATGTTTTCTACTAAATGTGTTATCTAAGAGTCAATTTCAGTTGATTTAACCAGTGTAGTGGATGTTATTGCCTGCTAGCTGATGTATGAATTAAATTAATCTGTTCTTAGATGTTCTTGTTAGGATTTAGCTGGAAGATTTGGGAACACTGGGGATTAGAGTTAGCCCTGTCCACTAGGATCCTTGTGCAACCAGTTGGCCTTTCTAAGAACCCTCAAGCTGGAGGCCGAAGCATTGAGAGTTCAAAGTCTCTCTCTGATCTCAAGTATTTAACTTTGTGTTCTGAATATTTATTGTTTCCTCCTCCCTTACCATTCCATACCACACAATAATCTTTAAGATCCAATGCTTTAGATGACTAGCCCAACTGAAAGCCTACACATTGATTAGCAAGAAAATCCTTTCCTAAATCCATTGCCCAATGGTTTTAAATGCTCCCTAGAATACTTCACCTCTTCCTAAATCCTCTTTTCTCATCCTTGTCTTATATTGAACCCTTCATTCCTGATTCCCAACAACCACACAAACAAACCTTGTGCCTATAACTAGGCTAATATCTTAACCTTTTTAGCTTCAAAGACATAAAATCTTTGCTTATATAGAGAGATCCCTCTCTGGACCCAGGAGGGCTACATCCTAAGGTCTGAAAGTGGTTTTATTTTTTCTCATCTTTTGGTATTACCAACCTTGCCAAAACATGGGAACCCCAACATAATGGCGACTCCACTGGGGAGTTGAGTGAATTTCACCTTAAACATTCTTAGGCACTCAAAAGACCCAAGATATCTGGTTAGATTGGCATTCAATTGCTGATGGTGGACAACATCCTTCTTCAAACAGTCAAATTCATCCACCTGGTGACTCCACACTCCATAACTCTCAAGACTCCACTGGAGGAAGAACCTGAAATATGGCCAGACCTCATAGAAGGATAAAACACATGGGTTGGATTTGTCTTAAAGAATTCATTGTTTTTGTCTACCACTATGTTTTGTCCCACTTCAAGCCTAATCAAGTGTACAAAGATGAAACCCACACTGAATATGGGAAAGATCTCAAGCCTCAGTCTTCAGACCATGAGCAGACCTATACTCCTATGAAGAACCTGGTGGAACAAGAGGCTCATGTTGTATCTCCCACTCCTGAAGAAGCTTCAAGTAGTCATGAGCCCATTGTTATACCACTTGCACCTACAAACGTCATAGAAAGATATAAGCCTCTGGTTTTACCTCTTATTTTCCAACCCCTTCCTTCAGAACTGATAAACCAGCTGCCTTTTTTTGATGGAGAAAATAAAAGGGCCACTTCTGAAGAACATGTTCAAAACCTTGAGGATTTACTTGAATTGTATGAAATAGAAGAAGATGATGTGTGCATTAGAATGTTTGCCTTGTCTTTACAAGGGAATTTTAAGAGTTGGTTCAAAGGCCTTCCAGTGGCAAGCATTTTCAGCTTTCACCAATTCTCTCAAGTTTTCCTTGATAAATGAGCAGCCCCTAAGAATGCTCTCGTCATCCTAGGAGAGTATCAAAATTTGAAAAGGAAACCAGGAGAGACAGTACAAGAATTTTCAGCCATGTTCAATAAGGTATATCATGCAATACCTTATGATATAAAACCACCTCTAGGATGGGCCCTATTGCACTATCCGAGTTCTTTTGACCCCGAGGTGGAATTACATATAAGAGAAAGAGAGCCTTCGAGCCTGGAGGAAATACAGAGCGTAGCAATTACTGTCAAATTCAACATAAAGTGCGGAGAGGAAAGGTTAAAAGCCGCAAAGAAAGACTGAGTAGAGAAAATAAGGCAGATCTCTTTAGAAAACAAGCTGGAAATATTGATAGAGACTGCCAATACCCTGCTGAACACAAAAGAGGAAGAATATGAGGTTGAAACTAGAAATGATGATTGGAAAATACCTACTCCTTGTCCTCAAGAAATACAAATCAGACCACTACAAGACAGAAGCCACATGCCAAGCATGTATGATGAACCAGAGCTTGAATCAAAAAATGAAATTGTAGACTATTTTGAAGAAAAACCTGCTGAGAGTCCTGAAGACTTGATGGGTGACAATGCTTATAATTATGATTTCTCTGATGTTGACCTTCCAGATGATGACCTTTTCCAAATGGAAACTGAGCTTGCAGGGCTATCATCAATAGTTTCATGGGAGGAAGATCACGACCATCAATTCCAAGAAAATGATGGGCCAATGCAGACCATCTATGAGACTGATGGAGAAAGCGTTGAAAGCATGATAGCAGACGAAGATTCATTGAATATTCTCTCTGATTTATATCCAAACATCAGTTATACTTTCCAAGAGGATGGAGCCAACAGCTTTTCAGCGCAGAGGACAAGGAGGAAAGAGATGAAGAAAATCTTGAGTGGAATGAATATCCTGAGCCTTCTCCCGAAAGGATTAAGGTAATCAAAGAAGCCCCCGCTCAAGAATATGTTGATTTTTTCACAGAGTTCATTCCATTTCAGCAGAACCAGCCTGCGTTACTAGAGGACAACACTGTCAAATATAATGAGCCCTCTAGCTCAGGCTACAGTGAAGATGAGCGAGATCTTCTTTCCCACAGATATCTTTGTCTTGATCCAGAGGAAGAAGAGGTATTCTTGGTTTATGCTCATCTGCCAAATAATCCAAACCAGGAAAAGGAGGAGTGTGATTACAGAGGCCACATTGCAGATGTAATGATTGAAACTGCCCAGGATACAAACAGCCTACCAGTCATGGGAGGCTTTGAAGAAAAAAAATTTCATCATGTTTTTGTTGATCCTATGGCAGAATACATGGAGGCCCTAATTGGCTCAGCCCCTCAAGCATTAATCTTTTGCAAGAGCCAAATACATCAGAATTGGTCACCATTGCTGGTGGCCTCAGTTTGGAATATCCACATGCAGAGCATCCTACGGTTATCTCTGATGAGAAGTTAGTTCTTCTTCCCTTTTTTGCTATTGCTTGACTAGCTGCATTGGCATTATTGTATCACCTAGAGCATCAGAGTTTCCCAGTTAGAGTAGGGTAGGCAGGGAGTCTGAAATAAAGCTCAGTCTGTGAGCATGTAGTTATTTTTTTTAATTTCTGCAAGGTCCAGCAAGTCAGACAGTCTAATCCTAGCTTGACTGTTTTAAATTTCTGTCTTAGAATGTAGAGAAGAAATCTGCTAGACGGTTTAATCCCAGCAGATAATAGTTTAGGTAGAGAAACTATGAGACCAACAGTTTAATCTAGTCTCATGGAGTAATAAGGGTAGAAGTAGAATAGGTTGATTTTCTATTTATAAAAATAAGAATGATGTAAAGGGTCTGCAAGTCCAAATGCACCCAGAATAAAAAATGTTAGGACTATAGTTTGGGTAGGTAGTTGTTTGGGAGAAATTTTACTGTTGATATGATGTCTTCATGATTTGTGGCAGCTGATCTAAAGAAAGAAAGGGGTGGCTCAAAGCAGCAGGCATCTGGCCTACACCAAAGATCATTTTCTGAATTCTTAACTCCTTCAAGAAGAAGCCATCCCCATGTGGAGCCACTATTAGCCCCCTATAAATTTTTGACAAGAAAACGGGAGGCTAAAATGTTTTTGAGCCTTCAAGGAATGCATTCCCCTGAACACATCATCCTTGAAGCCTCCTTATGTCCTTGTACTTTGATAAAACCCCACTGTTGTATCCATCTGAAAAGCCTCTCTGATTGTAACAAATTGTGTTCCTAAAGGCCTTCATTTGCCCCTTGTACCCTTGCAGAATTCTTCATTTCATCCCTTTTTCCCATGGTAAAAGTCCCCCTTTCTTACCCTCAAATTTCCCCCTAAACCTTATAAATCATCCCCATGCCCCTCTTAAACCTCCCAAATACACTTGGTTTGGTTTAAGTAGCCCCTTTTTCTTCTATCGTTTCCCTCCTCTAGCCTTAAATTGCATTAAAAATGGCCCAAAAACCATATTCTCCATATATGTGGGCCTAGCCCCTTTCAGCCAAGCCCCTACACCCCTCCCCTCTATGCACCCAAGCGCTAAGACCAAGCATTAGTAATAAAGCACTTGTCGAAATCAGGGGCTTTACATGCGTCCTTATCCTTTGTAAATACAAAAGTCCCGATGCGATGGTGAACTTGTCTGTCGGCCCTTGAAATAATCTCAGCCGTTGATCTGTGTAAGATCTGACAGTTGCCGCTTTTTCGCAATGCACCCGTCGCTCCACTATCCGCCCCTCTGATCTCATCACAACCGTCCATCTAGCTCACCGATCAACGGTCCGTATTTACCCACCCGGTGGTCCCCACGCCAATGCGCACTGTTCATAAACCACCGATTTCCATCGCACCGCGTTTGGAGATGGGCGGTAATTTTCGTTTGGCCAGTGATTCCATTCATCGCACGATGCGTGGCAGCGATACTATTTGAAAACCACCCACCCATCACGTGTTATCATTTGGCACAAAACCTAGCGTGATATGCATATACACTGTCCGATCTGAAGCTCTCCATCCAACAGTCATGGCACCCCGAAGTTACGCAGAAATTAACCCAAGGTATCCATACCCCTGGCCTGCCATCTGTCACCCTCCAATGCATTTTCAGTCGTCGATCTCCTCCCGAGATCGGACAGTCCAGATTCAATCACCCTCCGCCATGTCCCCAGCCGTCGATCTCCTCGTGAGATCGGACGATCCAGATTTGATCGCTTGTCCTGCCGTTGACCGGTCTCGCCACGTCACCCTTTCCACTTGTTTCATTGTATTTCTTGCCCGTCCCTGTATATATATGCGTTCAAAGGTAAAATTTTAATTTTTTACATTAAAATTTCCGTGCTACTGCATTTTCCCACTGCGCCACCATTCTGCAAGCCTCCCACTGCATTTTCCACCGTAATCCCGCACTATTCCACCATTTCACCAGCTGCACGTCCACTTTCGTCGTCCCCGCTGCATCCACCACTTCCATACATGTTTTTCTTAACAGGTTTTCGTGTTTTGCAGGATTATCAGAGGGTGAAAGCCGCCATGATTACACAATCTTTCTTACAGTGGCAAAAAACGCAGAAAGGACCATTTTTCAGAGGCCTAAATCACGAAGAAAGCCTGAGAAGGAGCCATGACAGGACTTGCATTAAAGAACAGGGTTTGAAACTCTGTAAAACCTTCCCAGAGCCATTAAAAGCGCATATTTCATCGACAGAGACAGAAATGGAGCAGTAGAGAGTTTAAGGCATGACAATGGAGATCTTTGCACCTTAACTCAGCGGTTTAGAGGAAAAGTACCACATTGAAGACGTCATGGATCACACAGAGGGTAAAAAGTGCATAAATTAATGTATATCAGGTTTTCTACATTAGAATCATTTATTTACCTTTTTTTTTATTCACCAGAAGTACTACAGAGTGCTGCAACAAAGTACACCAGAGACATACCGGAGTAATTAGAAACCTGGAGAAGACCACTCTTTCACCTAGAAGAGTGCCATAGATAGATGCCCTGGATTTAAAACAGAGTGGGTTTCGGCCCTCATTCTTTCTGAGTTTTAATGTTTCATTTATTTTTCCACCTACCTCCTCTGCTCTCTACAGCTATAAAATTCATGAAGAAGCTCATTGTAAATGTTGTTGATCAGTTATCAGAGAATTGCAAGCTGTTTCTTTGAGACATAGTCTCTGTGTAAAGGTGTAGGATAGGTTGAGGAAAATGTTTTCAGACTGAGTATCCAGCTATTGGCAATGCTGTACTTGACTGGTATTTCTTTTTAATATGACAAGCACATTTCTTTGGATCCTAATCTAAAGCAGCGGTGATGTTTTTCTATCTTTGTATTTGTTATTAACTTGCATTCCATTTCATTTCATTTATACTGGCTTGCATCATAAATATGGCTTAGGATTTACCCTTTTTAGGTACCCTATGTTTCTGCTCTCCTTGCCTTTGATGTTTTCTACTAAATGTGTTATCTAAGAGTCGATTTCAGTTGATTTAACCAGTGTAGTGGATGTTCTTGCCTGCTAGATGATGTATGAATTAAATGAATCTGTTCTTAGATGTTCTTGTTAGGATTTAGTTGGAAGATTTGGGAACACTGGGGATTAGAGTTAGCCCTGTCCACTAGGATCCTTGTGAAACTAGCTAGCCTTTCTAAGATCCCTCAAGCTGGAGGCCGAAGCATTGAGAGTTCAAAGTCTCTCCCTGATCTCAGGTCTTTAACTTTGTGTTCTGAATCTTTATTGTTTCCTCCTCCCTTACCATTCCATACCACACAATCATCTTTAAGATCCAATGCTTTAGATGACTAGCCCAACTGAAAGCATGCACATTTATTAGCAAGCAAATCCTTTCCTGACTCCATTGCCTAATGGTTTTGAATGCTCCCTAGAATACTTCACCTCTGCCTAAATCCTATTTTCTCATCCTTGTCTTATATTGAACCCTTCATTCCTGATTCCCAACAACCAAACAAACAACCACACAAACAAACCCTGTGCCTATAACTAGCCTAATATCTTAGCCTTTTGAGCTTCAAAGACATAAAACCTTGGCTTATATAGAGAGATCCCTCTCTGGACCTAGGAGGGCTAGATCCTGAGGTTTGAAAGTGGTTTTATGTTGTCTCATCTTTTGGTATTACCAACCTTGTCAAAACATGGGAACCCCAACAGAACGATTTCAATACAACCTCCAGAGATCTTCTTATGCATCTTTACCGTTACCTGATAATATGCTGAAAACTACATTAATTAGGGGAATGAAGGATCAATGGGTTGAAACATTAAATATTATGGGAAAAGGTGATATATATCAGGAAATCTATGCTAACATTATTGATTTGTGTATCAGGAATTCGAGAGGAAGCACAAGGCTAAAATCAGCAGAACGTGAGATGATCACAAGGGATAATAAGACCTCCGATGAAGGTGTAACCTACGCAGAGATTGAAAATATGCTGGAAGATTTTAAAACTGATATTATAGGGACTCTAACAATGCATTTCGACATTATGCAAGCCAAACAAAAGCAAGCAGAAGAAGAAAAAAACTTGGCAATATTCTATCCTAAGTGCAGGAAGAAACACAACCATAAAGAGTGTCCACTGGATATAACTGAAGTATGTGCCATCTACACAAAATATCACTCCATAGAAGGTTTCCCCTCACTCCTTGGATTGAAAGCAGTCTACAAAGAGGCAAAATAAGAATCAGAAATGGTATGCCTACTTAATCAGCGTTGGCAATGGCAACCACGACAAACAGGTATGCCAATTGATCCATCCTCTTATTTTCAGTTTCCTCAGAATAATGCTTAGCAATATAATGGAATGTGGAAAAATCAACCTCCTTTCCCCAATTGGTCACAATAGCCATTTCCTACATCACCATGGCTAAATCAAACAAACCAAACTAATTGGCCAAATTTTCCTTTCTGCCCACCGTTTTGGCAAAACAATGCTTATCCAACACAATGGTCCCCCTCCACTTCGCAGAGTCAAACCTGGTAGCCAAACTGGCAAAGAACTACAAATCAGCCAGCTGGAACAATCCCTCTCTCTCAGCCTACACTGCCAGTCCCCTATACATTGCCATAAAACCCCCAAACTAATTTAAGACCACAACTCCCAGCCCAACCCAACCCAAACCCAAACAATAGGCTAGTTCATTATGTCCAAATAATGGAACCACCAGAACTAGAAACTGAACTGAGGGAGTGCAATGACCTTCAATTGAGATCTGGGCGCATAGTAGAAACAGAGGGAGATAAAAAATTTCAAATTGAAGATTCGTTACCTGCAGAACAAACATTACAAAAAGAGAATGTGGTTCAACAACAAACTCAAAAACAAGCAACCACCTCTTCTCCACCATTCCCAAAATGATTAATCATACCTCGCCCAATAGAATATCCTGATTTTGATCTTCTAGGAGAATTAAAAAATTGTGTATAAAAATCCCTCTCCTCCAAGCTATCCAAAACATTCCTATTTATGCAAAGACCATCAAGGAATTATGTATACAGAAGCCAAAGAGGAGAACAACAACCAACCCAACTATCCAAGTAGTCGGTACTCTATCTGACTTATTATCAGGAATGGAAACACCTATAAAATATGAAGACCCAGGAAATCCTATAGTGACGGTTCAAATCAATGGGCAATCATTTCCAAATGCCTTAGTTGATTTGGAATCTGCAATTAATATCCTAAGAACCACCACTTGTCAAAAACTTGGCATTACATCATTAGATCCAACAACAAGCTTACTGGAATTGGCTGACCGATCAGTAGTCAAACTAGAAGGTATACTACAAGATGTAATGGTATCTGTAGATTCCTGGGAGTACCCTACTGACTTCTTGATTATCAACCCAAAGAATTGGCTATATGGACACCCACTGATCCTAGGTAGACCTTGGTTGGCAACTGTCGTTTCTTACATTGGCTGCCGACAAGGAAACATGACTATAACAAGGGGAAACTATGTCAAGAACTTAGCTTTATATCCCCTAGCCCAACCAAGCCTATCAATAATCAAAACAAGGAAACAACCTGTATCATATCTCATGGAAAATATGAGATCACCATTAACCATAGAAGATGCCCTCGATTTTAAATACCAAACAGAGGATGAAATTATTAACAGCTTCATCAATAAGCCAAAAATTAGATCTCGTCTGCAATGTCACATGATTAAGGCATCATTTGATAATAAATAAGAAGAAGATCTTCTGAAAGACATACATGATCAATAAATACCCACTACCTTTGTTTACAATAGAAAAATTGTGGAAATTGAACCGGGAAAAAATTTAAACATTAACAAAAACCTAACTGCTGAACAAGAAGAGAAGTTGGTCCAATTACTACGAAAATATAAGGGAGCCTTTGCATGGGATTATCCAGACATGAAGGGAATTGACCCCCAGCTATGTACACACCACATCTATACAGAAAAAGATGCTAGACCAATTCACCAACCCCAACAAAGATTAAACCCTCACCTTAAATATATTTTGAAAGCTGAATTACAAAATCTGTTGGATGTCAATTTCATTTACCCAATATCTGATAGCAAGTGGGTCTCTCCATTAGTAGTGGTGCCAAAGAAGAACAAAATGTGGAGAATATGCATAGATTATCGAGAATTGAATAAAGCAACCCAGAAAGACCACTTTCCCCTTCCCTTTATTGACCAGGTACTAGACACATTGGCAGGAAAGAAATTATTTTCTTTCCTAGATGGCTTCAGTGGGTACAATAAAATCCAGATTTCCCCTGAGGACCAAGAAAAAACCACTTTTACCTGTCCTTGGGGGACATTTTCCTATCGAGTCTTACCCTTTGGCCTATGCAATGCCCCTGCTACATTTCAGAGGGCCATTCTCAACATATTTTTCGATTTAATAAATGAAGGGCTCGAAGTATACATGGATGACTTCACACCTTACGGAGATGATTTTGAGCCAGCATTAGAAAATTTAGAAAAGATGTTGCAAAGATTTATTGACACCAGGCTTTGTTTAAGCCATGAAAAGTGTCATATGATGATGACCGAAGGACTCATCTTAGGTCATTATATTTCAACAGCCAGAATTCAGGTAGATCCAGCTAAAATTTAGATAATTTTGTTAATACCTACTCCTACCACACAAACAGAGGTACGTATCTTTCTCAGATTCTCTAGTTGTTATAGAAGAATCATAGAACATTATTCTCGAATAGTTGCACCTCTATATGCACTAACAGGAAATGTTGATTTCATTTGGACAGATAAATGTGACCATGCTTTCGAGGATCTGAAAAATCTTGTATCAATAGCCCCAGTGCTGAGGGGCCCAAATTGGGATTTTCCATTCCAAATTTCATCTGATGCCTCAGAAATAGCCATTGGAGCAGTGCATGGGTAGGCAGAGGATAAGAAACCATATGCAAAATATTATATTAGAAAAAATCTATCTCCTGCTGAATTAAACTATACTGTGACTGAGAAGGAATTTTTAGCTGTAATTCATGCTGTAAATAAGTTTAGACATTATATAACTGGGTATCCTGTAGTTTTATATACCGATCACTCTGCCATTAAATTTTTAGCAAATAAACCTATTACAAATGGTAGAGTAACAAGATGGTTGATTTTATTGTAGGAATTCGATATCATAATAAAGGATCGACTTGGAAAAGAGAACCTTGTAGCTGATTTCCTATCACGAATGCCAAAACCAACAGATGCAGTAGTAGTCGAAGATCACTTCCCAGATAGGAATTTGTTCGTTGTTACTGTTAGAACCCCATGGTATGCTGATATAGCAAATTATTTGGCAATAGGAAAATTACCTAAACATCTAACCAGCAATTAACAAAAACATATAATACAATGTAGTACCTGATTCTCTTGGATTGGGGGCTACCTGTTTGATACAGGGTCAGATATGAAAATCAGGAGATGCGTCCGAGAGGAAAAAGTATTTTATATTCTGAAAGCATGCCATGACGGGCCGTGTGGTGGTAATTTTGCAAATCGTAGAACTGCCCACAAGGTTTTACAGATAGGCTACTATTGGCCTACCATTTTTAAAGACGCTAAAAAGTTTGTACAGGCTTGTGATAGTTGCCAAAGGGAAGGTCTCCCTAGATAGTTCTATGAAATTCCCTTGAACCCACAATTAGTAATCGAGCCATTTGAACGTTGGGCGCTCGACTTTGTTGGTCCCATTAACCCACCATCAAATCAAAGAACATACATCCTAGTCGCAACTGAGTATGTTACTAAATGGGTTTAAGCAGAGGCACTTTCAAAAGCTACAGAAGACTCTGTAATACAATTCCTTTTCCAGATATTTGTGTGATACGGCCTCCCAAGGGACATAATTACAGATGGAGGACTGAAGTTTGTAGGTAATAAACTCGCTGAAACACTAGAGAATTACCACATTCAGCACAAAATCACAACTCCATACCACCCACAGGAAAACGGTCAGGTAGAGAGCACGAATAAAGTAATCAAATCTATACTGACAAAAAAATTTGCCTCACACAGACGCGACTGGGCTTATAGATTTCCCAAATCCTTATGGCCATACTGGACAACATGGAGAAGTACCACGGGTTATTCACTGTATCAATTGGTATTTGTAAAAGAGTCCATATTCCCAATAGAGTTTTAAATTCAGACATTAAGAACAACGCAGGAGGTGGGTTTAGACTTAAATGAAGCCCAGGTCAGAAGATTATAGCAAATCAATGAGTTGGATGAAATTAGGCTCTGTGCTCTTTAGCACACTGCATTAATTCAACAACAGAGAGAAAAATGGGATGACACCCTCATCAAAGAGAAAATATTCCACGAAGGAGATTGGGCACTTCTATATGACTCCAGGTTTCAGGATTTCCCAGGAAAACTCCAGACACGATGGCTTGGACCTTACGAGATACAAAAGGTGCATGATAATGGCACCATTACATTAACCACCATTGATGGATCTGGACATTCCTTCAAAGTAAACGGTCATCGAGTACGACTTTACCATAAACCGCTTACTCGGGAATCCTTTTACCAGCAATTACGGAAATATTCTACCATGCAAGTTCTTGCCGAGGGAGATAACTCCTCCTTAGCAACCATTCATTGAATCATTTCTTTATTTTGAAACCTGTACATAAAGTTTTTTTATTTTACTTTGCTTTTTTTTTTATAGAATTTTTATTTCTTAAGCTGTTCTTACTTTGCTTCCTGCGAATTTGTTGTTCCTTTCCAAAGGAATAGCACTTTTTTTTGTTCCTTTCGAAAGGAACAGCAGCATTGTTGCAAGTGTTTTTGTTGTTCCTTTTCAAAGGAACAACATTTTTTTCTATTTATTTTTGTTGTTCCTTTCCAAAGGAACAACAATTTCGATGATAGTTTTTGTTGTTCCTTTCGAAAGGAACAACAGTTTGGTCAATTTTTTTTGATGTTCCTTTCGAAAGGAACAACATTTTCACAGATTGATTCTGCTATTCATTTTCAAAGGAACAACACTTTTTGAGTTCATTTTTCTTGATTTTGAACAAAGTTTTGAGAGTTTTTCTGAATTCTTCATGACTCCTTGAAAAGCAAACATATAATTTATGCAAGGATACACAAATTAGAGATTACTGAAATCAACAAATCAAGAGAAATTTTCATTTTTAAGAAATTGTTTTGAAATGATAAGGAAAAGGAAAGGGAACAACCATTTATATTAATTTTTTGTCCTTATTCGCATTCAAATTAATATAATCGGGTATCTTTATCATGTTGGTTCTTCCCTAAACTCTCATAACTTTCTTTGATTTTTATTTATTGAATAAAGAATAAAGGCATATTTTCTCTATTGAAATGTTTGGACTTCTTCCACCATCTCTACTCTTAATGAGTGTTGAGCCATCCTCTATATATTAGTAGGGAAGTGCTATATATAAAAATAAGACAAAAGAAAAATACCAATATGATTGCTAACAATTCTATGTTATGGCAGATGGAGGATAGGGGGTCTCATCAAGAGCCAGCCTACCTGATCATAAGGAAGCATTGAAGTGGCATTCCAGTTATGGCCACCACACCAGGGATATGGTCCAATGGGCAACTCAAAAAAATAATAAAAAGTCCTTGGAACAGGAGGTCTCATCATGAGCCGGCCTGCCCACTTTTCACTCCTTCCTGATGAATGGCATTGTGATTCATTTGGTTCCCAAGCCAACACAGTTGTCTCCATAATGACATTATAAAGCACTTCCCTAGGCATAAATAAAGGCTAATGGTTCCGAGGGTGAAAAAGCAACTTTGTCAAGGTTATGGACACTTGTGGGCAACAGAGCTCTACTGATGGTATTGGAGTCACACTTTTCAAATCAATAGTAATGATGAACCTTTTTCTTAAATCTTTATATAAGATCAAATTAGAGTATACCCTTAAACCCTTTGTTTTGAACCTATTATACATGAAAATTATTTATAACTTGATCACAATATTTTGTGTGGGTAATGAACACATGAGTACTTGTTTCCACATTAGCCGTCCCTTTCCATTATCTTCGAATCATTGCATAAACGTTTCCATATCTATTCGCAATTTAAAAATATGCATCGATTTCGATAATGTAATAATTTGTGATCGTATTATAAGTGTATATGTTTTTCAAATGATGTACATCTCTTGTGCAATACCTTTATCTATTATTTAACAGTCGAGGATGACCTGTCATCCTTCAGGGGGGGCACGGATGCCTGCATGCAGGTCAAATCCCTATATTCTTGATAATAACAAAAACTTAACGGTATTATTCTGATATATTGTGTTGTGTTGTTCCATTACATTACTGTGCATTTGTGAAGAATTAACAGTGTGTAGACAAAATGGGAGGGCGACCAGTTCGTAGTGAGCCACAGGTGCTAGCTATTTCAAGCGCTACACGAGAAATTTTGGAAAGAATAGGGTGGATTACCTACCTCACAAGGCTGCAACAACCTCATGAAATGGTAGCTATCGAGTTTTTACAGAATTTGCAGGAAGGTTACTCCATGGTTAGAGGTAGGCAGATAACATAAAAAAACGAAATAATCGCAGAGGTGTCTGGTCTACCAATGGAAGGAACCATATGGACCCATAAGAAGGTGAAACTCCAAGAAGCCATGAGCCTTTTCCGAGATGAAGGACAGAACCTAGTTGTTAAAGGGAAAGGAGTTCAACCGGAGTTGTTAGGAGAAACATGGACAGAGTTTGCAAAAGTGGTACAAGGCTACATAACATGCGATGGGAGAAAATATGTGGTAAGACCTCGCCACCTTAAGCTATTAGCAGTGTTAAAACATAAATGTACCATAAACCTGCTTGCATTTTTAAATTTCTTATTGCATGATGCCACCCGAAGTATAAGAAAATCTCTTCATACAGACATGGTGGTGAGCCACCATTGCTTAATTATATTGATAGTGAGTTACAGCCTTGCCCAACAGCAGACCAGTTGGGAAGAACTGATATTTTCAATTGATGGAGGATTAGCCCTACCTGCCCAAAAATGTAAGAGCATGACTAGCACAGTAGCAGAGCCATAAAAATGCAAACAATCCTCTAGGTTAAGGAGAAGTAGGGGAATGAAAGAAGGTTTTCAAGGTAGCATTAGCCAACCCTTATAATTTCCCAGTTCGGAGGATGAGCAACCCCCACAACTTGAAGAAGGGAGTCACCACACCGATGAGGATGATGAGGAAGAGAGTCACCACACCAGTGGTGAGGAACAAAGCCACCACACTAGTGTAGAAGAAGGGAATGATGAAGAGGAAGGAAATGATGAAGAAGAAGGAAATGAGGAAGAAGAAGGAGGTCTTCATACCAATGTAGAAGAAGAGATTCACTACTCTGATGAGGAAGAAGGAAGTTACCATACCTGTGAAGGGGAAAAAGATAATCACAGCAGTGAGAATAAAAGAAAGGGAGCAGAACCACCCGAAACCACCACTACAATTCCACCACAAAGCCCTTTGTAGGAGGACCAATTGGCCCAAATTTTGGCCAACATGAGCGAATACATACAACCCCATAGCCCACTGAAATTCAGTATTGAGATAAACCAAATGCAAGAACAAGCTGCCACCATTAAAGACAGAGCTGAGGGAATACCCGATGAAATAGAAGAAGAAAACCCTCAGGGAATAGCAAGACCAGCTAGGGTTACTTCCCCTGAGAAATGCGGCCAGGAAGAGGTGAACACTGAAGAAGTGTTCAAAACTGAAAATTCTCAGGGAACAGTAGAACCAATTAAGGTTACTACCCCTAAAGAATGTAGCCGGGAGCATATGAACACTGAAGAAGTGTTCCAAGCAAAAAACGGAGAATCCAACCTAAGTGAAGGCACGACTACTGAGAAACAAACCCTAGCTGAGAAATTGGGTTCAGAAAAAGGAATCCTCCCAGGAGGAGAAAGAAAGTAACTGAACTTGAGAAACTTCGCAGGGAATGGCAGAAGCTTCAAAAGCTAGTGGAAAAACTCATACAGAGTATTAGGGTTCTCAGAATGAATACATCCCCCAATCGAACTCTAAAAAATAGGAACATAGCCACCAAACAAACCCCAAAGAAAAGGAAAGTAGCCACCAAAGCAAAGCCCCAAGTTTCAGAGACTATGGAAACCCAAGCTGAGCCCAATCAAGAAGACATGGAATAGCAGGCAGTTGTTCCACACACAGCTGTTCCAAATACAACAGCCTTGAATGAGAGTGCACAGGCCTACAGTCAAAACACTTTTAGTGATCCTACTATAGCCAAACTCCAAGAGGAGCTGGCACAGGCTCGACAGGAAAGAGAAAGACTTGAAGAAGATACTGTTCCTAAAGGAAAATACGAGGAGTTGCAGTAGCAAATGAGGAACATCCATGCAGCAGAGGCTGAATCCTATGAGAAGTGTTGAAAGGCAGAAGAGAAGGCTGAAAAGGTAAGGAATAAATTAAAAATGGCCCAGAATCAAATGGATATTCTCTGCTCCTTATACACATATGTTCTAGCTTGTAGATGTCTTGCCAAGAATTATGCTTTGTTTTTATTAGAGATATATTTACAGTTAAAAATTAAAGCAGTTAGGGCAGGAAATTCTATAGAATTAAAAATTGTAGATGATTTTGTGAAATGCTGCAAACTCTATGGGGTTAAGGTACAGTGCCTCCTTTTTTAGTTATATTTGCACAATCTTACATTGGAGGATGAAATTGAGATAAATTCCAGCCCTTTTGTGGGTGACATCCAATGTCAAGCATTTATTTCATTTGCTGTCAACCAATAGAAATGGATCAAGGCCTATAATACTTTCCAAAGGCAAGAAAATGGGTTAGACCTATGGGTTAGGAGTGAACCAAAACACCCATTACAATTATGGGCTAGGCAAAGAGCCTAATGAAAAGAGAGGGTTTTATCCAAGCATTGGGGCCTGTCCATAAAGCAATTGTCTTGGATGGGGTAGAATATTTTCTCTCAATTAGAAACTAGGCCTATACAGCAGCTAAAGTCTCATGGGAGATTTCCAATTGGAATATTCAAAATCGAGAGCCATTTAATTATAGAAATTTTAGATTAGCTATTGACTGCTTGGTTCTCTATAGAAACCTCATCTTAAGGGAAGGCCCATTCTGGCTAGGGTGTAGGTTTCGAAGTCCCATTGTATGGTATCATGCAACATATTATAAAGCCATTTATGAATTACCTGAAGGATAGACATCGCATGTATTTGAAGCTTTAGCTGCAAATCATGGTTTTAGGCCTCTTAATGAAAAACCTTCTCCAGCCTATTCTCTAACTGATTTACATGTAAACTATGGTTTTCATGAGGACATAAAAAAGGGTAAGCAAGGGGGTATGTTGATCACTGGAAAAGGTATGAATTCACCATGAATTTTCTCATATTTTTCCTTTAAACATAACTCTTTTTATTCTAGAAAGGTGATTTATTGTAGAATTATGGTAGAATTGCAAAGACTTGTGTTTATTGTGAAAAGTAACTAAAAATTGCCTTCTATTTTAAAAACAGGAACCAAACGGAGTAAACAACTATTCGAAAGGCAAGGCTAAAGCAGGAGTAACTGCTATTCCTCCAGTGATAGACCATGTCCAATCAAAGAGAAGGAAATAAGAATGCATAGCTAAGAGAATATAGGGAACATCACAACTACAGCTGAAGAAGATCAAGCGCTAGCTAAAGAAAGAAAAGGATCGAATCCCTTAGGATCTTTCGATCTTGAGGGATCGTTGTTCAGTCTTATCATGTTCCTTGTATTATCCATCGAAACTATTATAAAAGGCAATGCCTTTAGAGATCGAAGGTGTCGAATCATTGATTAAGCATTCTCTGTATAACTTTGCATTTTCTTATTAACTCTAGTAATCAGAGAGCGATCGTTGTAAACACTATTTATGTTTGATTAATACAAAGACGCATTTTCATTCCATTTCTCAAGATCTGCAGTAACCCAGTAGTGTTTCACTGGTGCTAAGGTCCCGACCCTAGTGGATCGATCTATTGTTTGTATCTATATATTTCAATTATTGTTGTGTGATAGTTTGTGGTGGTTTTCATTACATTTGCAAGTTAATTTGTTTGTTGTTGAATTACTAATTGATTTCGTTATGTTAATGAATTGCATTGTTGTTTCATTTTGTCAAGGACCTTAATTCCTGTATTATTTATCTTTTTATACCTTACAGAGATTTTCTATTCAACATTAGATGTTCTATTCCAATTGATTGCTGTTTTGCTGGATTGTTGTTCATTTTGAATTGATGCTTAACAATGGTTGCTGTTGACAGGGTTTGGTGTTTAATAGCACTTTCTCTTCGATTCCATTAAGTTAAGATCTGCTGTTCAGATTCATTAGTTAGTATTTTCTGCTCGATTCTTCTGAGTTACAGTTTGCTACTCATTTACATTGTTGTTCAATTCCAGTGCACTGTTCATTTCCAATTCATTAGTTTACAGATTGCAAAGAGTTTGCTTTTAAAGAGTTTTCCTAGTTTACTTTCAATAGCAGCTTTAGTTCAATTTATATTTCCCTTTAATTACTTTAAAGCAGAACTGTCAACTATAGAGAACACTGGTTATTACTTCCACGTTCCTAGATTGATTTTCTTGTTCCAGCTTGATTTCAATTGCATCAATTTCTAGAGGAATGATTTATTTCTACTATATCCTTGATTGATGTTTGTTGAGTGAATAGTTGGATTTTAGAGCATTTGAGTTCATGTTATTGTAATTAGATTTCTTTTCCAAGCATCCATTTACTCTTGTATTTATAACATTGTTCTACATCTTACAAAGCATTACTCTTAGCTTGAATTGCAGCCTTAGACAAAGTACACTCTTGAAACAAAAAGTCATTCCTGGATTGATGATTAATGTAGGATAAATAGGTGTTAAAAATATACCTTTTATACCTCAACACCCAGCAGTAAGTTGCACACCATCCATACAATTATCATGGATGAGCTACAGTTTCGAGAGGCACGCATACACCAGCAGCTCACAACGGCAGAGAAAAAAGTGGCAACATGAATATAGAGTCTTTGCAGGCTTAGACAACTGAGGAAGCAATGGTGGCCCAACACATAGAATTAGAGAGCTTAATTTATCGCCTTTGTGGTGACCTTCTCGAGGTTTCCATCCCTGTCTATGATGTACCTCAGGTCAAGGTCAAAGGATTAGTAGCCGCCTTGAAGGCCTCCCACTCCAAAGTCCAAGCAGTCAAGGAGGATTTTGAACAAAATATTGCGGAGTTACAGGCCAAGCTCTAGCAAAAGACTTCTCTCGAAGTATGAGCCCAACACGTTGCCCTAGTAAAGGAGGCATTATCCATCATTGCAGCAACATTTGACAAGGGCAGAAAACTCCTAGACGTAGCAATGGGATTATGGAATATAGTGCAGACCGATCCCCACCTCAGAAAAATCTCACAGGATATGCGCACAAAGGAACAAACTTTTGATCAGCTCAAGGTGGTGTTTCTAACACTAGTGCCTACTCAAAGAATGGCTCGATTATAGACAATTCGGGTGTTGCATGAAAAAATTGAATATTTGCGTCGTAAGAAGCATATCCTGACCGCCCATATGAAGTCGTGGGATGATGAGGCAATGAAGTTATCGTAGGATATATATGATGTCGTGAAGAACCTAGGTCAGACACAATAGAGCATCGCTCTCACAACTGAAGGACCCACATTGCAGAAGTTGGTGGAGGAGGTTCAGAGCGCTAATGATCAAAGCTCGGGAATCCTTGCACCCTTCACCACTACCATTGAAGAGCTAAAGATGAAGATGAATACCCCAGCTCGTCTGTGACTCGGGATGAGACACAAGATTGTGTTGGGGGACTGTTGAAGTAGGGTCCCTTAGGACCACAATTTTGGGCTAAATAATAGTATTTTTGAGTCATGTGTGCTAAGAGATGAAGATTCAAGGGGCTTTGGGGTGGTACAAACTCCCTTCATGGGTATAATGGGCTAAAGCGTAAAACTAGGCGTCTCAAACCATGGTTTGAGGACCATAGTATCAATGCAGGTAAAGGTATAAATAGAAGTTTAGATCCAGTTAGATAAGTGATTTTTTTATTGAAGTTAATATATGAATGATTGATGATAGAACTTTGAAGTGAATATGTTTTAAGTGTTTGTGTCTGAAAGGCTCCTACTGGCTGTATGTTCAAAGACCTTAGTCTGGTTGTGTGCGGACCTCGTTGGATATATGCGTGGGTAGATCTGAATAATTGTAAGGATTTATGTGAACTGTAAGGGTTAAGACTGAATAATAAAGATCTATTTTAGAAAATTTTTGTATCGAATGCATATGTGATTCACATCTATGTATGAATTCTGCTTCTGTGTATGATTTATGTTTATTCATATGATTTATGTTATCTGTGATCAGATAGGGTTGCGTACATGTTTTTACTGTTGATGCAAGTGATAATTGCATAAATCTATTGATGAAAGGGCTAAATAATACATTATTAGACCAGTTATAGGTATTGTGGATCTATTATCTGTGCACGCGCACGGGGTTAACCTGTGCTGGTTGACCTAAGGTTTCTGGTGCAAGAAAATATGTTTACTAATAAAAATCTGAGGATGCCCACTTCTTTTAATTCTCTTTCAGTGTGTGGAAACCTAGTTCCATCACCCCCCCCCATACTTCTTTAGGTGAGACTTTGGCCTGCGCAATTAGTTAATTGTCGAAAGGGCCAGTATTAAGAGGGTTTTGTTGGTTACGTGCTAACTCTAAACCTGGGTCAAGACCCCTCAAGCTAGTAGGGGTACACTTGAAGATGTTCACTAGTCACTCTGCATTGAAGTATTTGGTTAATAAGCCTATTTTAGGAAGAAAAATATGTCGATGGTTTTTGTTGTTCCAGGAGTACGACTTTGAAGTTGTAGTAAACCCAAGAAGATTGAATGTCAGGCATGATCATCTGTCAAGGATAGAAACAAGAGAAGAACCCACAAGTATCGAATATCATTTTCCCGTTGCACAATTATTCACAATTAGGGTCGCAAATGATCACTTCATGGATATTATTCATTTTTTGGCCACAGGAATGGCATCAGTGGAGTACACTATGAAGAAAAAGGAGGAGTTGGTGGTCAAAGGTATTATTTCTCACATTTTAGCATATTTGTAAAAAATGGGAACATATGAAATACTGTGCTGATACATCCCTGAACATGAAAGGCATAATATCCTAGCAGAAGCTCATGGAGGAGTTGTAGGAGGAAATTATGCAGGAACGGTCACTGCGCAGAAAACTTTGAGAGCTTGGCTATGGTGGCCCATAGTGCATAAGGAAGCAAAGGAGATTTTTCGAGCATGTGATGTATGCCAAAGAATAGGGAAACCATCTAGAGGAGATGAAATTCCATTAAATCCACAAGTGACATTGAAAGCATTTGAAAAATTGGTTATTGACTTTGTTGGACTTATTAACCCACCAAGAAAGAAGACTGACACATGATACAGAATCACTGCAACTGATTATTTGAAGAGGTGGGTTCAGGCACAGCCAGTAAATGATTGTAGCGTGGATACCATGGAAAAGTTCATTTTTGAATATATTTTGTCCAGATTTAGGTGTCCAAATATATTGATGAGTGACAGGGGTTGACATGTCTTGCATAAGACTATTAAGGTGCTAACTAAAGAATTCCAACTATACCATCATAAAAGTCATTAGGGGAAATTTGAGGTCTAGAATGGGCCTCCTAAGAAAAATGTACAACCAAATAAAAATTCATGAGAAACAATAAGATTCAAGATGATGATGTCAACCATGGAGGATGATTCACCATTTTTGGAGTAAAAAAGTAAATGTATTAAAAAATAATAAAATAATAAAACTACTTTTTCAACTCGTATTTTCAACTTATCTCCCTAAGGGTTTACTCAAATTTCAAGCGGGACTACTCGTTGGATGAAAAATTTAATTCCTCATCCAAGGAGTACCCATGTTGCATACTTTTGATGGACCTTGCTACACAAAAAATGAGAAATACATGAAAAAACGTAATTGCAATCACGTTTTTCATTTATTTATCATTTTTTGTGTAGCATAGTCCATCAAAAGTATGCAGCATGGGTTTTCCTTGCATGGGGAATTAAAATTTTCATCCAACAAGTATTCCTGCTCGAAATTTGAGTAAAAACTTAAGGAGATGAGTTCAAAATACGAGTTGATAAAGTAGTTTTTTCTTTTTTCCCTCTAAAATTTGATGATGTAATCAAATCTTATTTTATTATTTCCACTATTATTTTATAATTGCCTTGGGAGGCCCATTTTAGACCTCAAAATTCCCCTAATGACCCTATATCATCCATAATCGAATGGGACAGTCGAAGTCTTCAATAAGATTATGGATAATGCACTCACAAATGTGTGCAATGTGAACAAAAATGTCTAGTATTTAACGATTCTAGCATTGTTATGGGAATATATGACAACATGTAATAAACTAACATGCCATACACCTTTTAGGTTGGTATACGGAAAAACACATTCATTCCTATGGAGTACATTATGCCAAGTTTAAGAATTACAACATTCACATATATGGAAAACTCCAATATAATGGAAGAAAGGATGACACAGTTGCTTACTATGGAAGAAGACACCTTCATCGCAGGTTTTCATCAGCAAGTACAAAAAGAAAGGGAGAAATCTTAGGATGAAAGGAACATCAAGGAGAAGAGATTATGGGAAGGAGATCTTTTACTTTTATATGATAACACATTCGTGAATTTCCGAGATAAATCTAAAAAAAATTGGTTGGGACCATATATCGTTAAGCATGTCTATGATGGTGGCGCAGTTCAGCTTGTGATGTTAGATGGTCAATTGATTCGAGGACGAGTGAATGGTAGAAGCTTGAAGATATATATGGATGACTTTGTCCCTGGACCTTCACAATAAATAAAAAAGGGGAAAATTCTTAGTGTCACCTGCAGTTGAAAGTGGGAATTTGACTATAAACTACTCTACGGAATGGGACATTGCTAAGGGGATATTACAGTGATATCTAGGAGTATGTAAAACTCTAAAAGAACCACGCTGAAGGATTATTATTGTGCAATATCTAGGAGTATTTTGAAGTTTGAAAGAACCACACGGAATGATGATCAATTTGCGATATTCAAGATTATGTCGAAGTCTGAAAGAACTGTGACGAAGGGAGGAGTATTGTGAAGAAGAAGGGGATGTGTCGAAGATAACTGGAAATATGAATGTTTCAAGGAAAAATTTATCGTTAAAATAAATGTGTCATTAAGAGGCACGGGAGAATCACATTTATGAAGCACAAATGGTTGGATTTGTTAGTGTCAGTATTTGCATCCTGCCATCAGTGATCAAAATCATCTTTTCATATAATTTTAGGAGTCCCACTCAGAAATTTGTATTCATTCCATTAGTTCATGGAAAAAATTATTCACTGATGGTAGCCCTTGTCCAAAAACATCACTCTTCCTCAAATTTTATTACTTGTTGGCATAGTTTCACACCTTTTGGACTGTACACCATTCATAAAGTATTATCAATCATGTCATCTTGAAATTAAATCCTTCAAGGTCTCATTAGGTCTTCCAAAGTTTTTCAAGGTATCCATTAGGTCATTAGGGTTTCCAAGGTTCAATTAAACTTCATCTCCACTGCATAATACCAACAAGTAAAGGGTGATCCAATAAACATATCTTCACCATGTGAAGATGATTTGTAAAGAGAAATGCTTATTTCATCTTGTAATTTTGAGTTCAGATGTAATTTTTTATATTTTCATTATGTAATTTTATGTTTTTAAAAATGCAATAATTTCACCATCCCAAGCTGCTAACTTAGTGTTCCAAATATGCCAAAGCACTAACAATTCAAATTCAAATAAGTCTCAAAGGTCATCAGAAGATAAAATTTTCAAAGGAAAGAGTCAAGTGAAAAGGTAAAGTTTCAAAATTTTAAGTGAATAAAATAGGAAAAAAGTGGGTCTCAAGGCCCAAATCATAAATTCCATGAAGTATAATACCACCAAAACATCCCATTCAAGCTCATTTTCACATCTAAAGGTCGAGTTTGCACTCCCTCGGCCCGAAGAAGTCAATTTGCAAAGTCAGAGGTGAAATTTTTCTTAGCACTGTGCGTAGGCAAGAGGCGCTACACATAGGGGAGAGGTGCTACATGTAGGGCATTTGGCATTGCCTTTTTTTACCTTAGGTACTGCACTCCTAGGCAAGGTGCTTCAATTTTTCCCAGTGTGTTGTGCTTATGCCCAACAAGCACTAGAAGCATCAAAACGCCCTCAATGTAATATTCCAAATTTTCACATCTTTTTTGGAATATTAGAGTCCTTGATTTTCTTAATAAATTAAGTAATAAAAGGGTGGAGGGAACCACAAACCTCAAAGATGAATAAAATCCACTTTTAATGTGTGTATGTGGATATTTTAGATCTAGATATAGAATATGGAGTAGTGGAGCAGCTCTATTTATGGAGATCATGTCTCATTTATGAGATAGACTATGGAGGATGACACAGTCAAATAAGATCATGGATCTTAAATATAAAATCATGAGGATATTTGATAAGGTCAACTGAGATCATAGTGCATTCAAAGAAGATCATGAAGCACTTATGATAAGATAGTGGATGAAGCGATGCATTTAATGCATGCATGATGGAGAGGGTGATCACCCCATATGAACATGATGGAGGACATGGATCAACAGTGTAGTCAAACATGGAGACTTTTTCCACATGTACAACATAGATTTGGAGTGGGCCTAGGCTATGGAAGGCTCATGTATATAATGAAGGTGAAGGCACAATGGAAGGCATGATTGGGATTATTCATTTCTTGATCTGTTTAGATCTAGATTTGTCTTAGGATATTTCTATGTAGACTTGGGATGTTTAGCAGATTTTGCAGAGTGTTCCCTAGCGGGAATGCCACCTCTTTATTTGAGTATATCTATAAAGAGGATTGTTCTTCCTTCCTTATCAGGAATTGGTGACATCTTAAGGAGGTTGTTTCTAGCATGCAGCTAGGAAACCAGTGGAGGATTCATCCAGCCACTTTGTTCTTCAGATCCAGTCTTTTAGGAGAAATAGATCTACATTCGGCATTCATGCCATTAGGTTTTACCTCCATGCAGTAGCAGTCCCTTCAAGGATTGCGCAGTCCAGTCTTGTAGATCTATTGGAGGAAGGAAGTTTCCAGTATTTTAGCTGGAAATACTATGAGGGATAACCTCCTCACATTTGATCTATTGTTTCCATCACTCAGGAGCTGATTTGACACATTTAGCAATAGGCTAAGTAGCCTCCCTCTCTGACAGCACAATTTTTTAAAGTTGTTGTTCATCTAGCAGCTATTTTTGGTGGAGGATATTGGAGGAGCTATATCTTGAGCTTTTAGCCCAAGGATTTAGTGATGGGATCAACCCTTCTTGCATAGATCTGATTGTATATCATTGCAGCCATCATATTATCAAATCTAGTTTTAGATCTGTATTCCTAGTAACATATATGTGAAGCCCTAAGAGGAAGGTTGTCTTAGACTTATAGATATGAGAAACCCCTCTTGGGTTAACTTGGGAATCCATCATTGAGCCCAGATCTACAATTTCAACATCATCGGAGCTCCCATTCTGCATAGATCTGAATTTCTATCTTTCAGGCAGTTGCAGTACCTACAGTTGCAGCAGGGACAGCGCAGTTTACCTTCCAGCAGAGCAGCAATTGCGTAGTCCCTCTTGGGATATCATTGCAGGGTCATTCTAGGCTACTCTTGTGGCTTGAGTGTCTCATATTTTGAGAACTGTTGTACTTTATTTTGCACCACCAACATAATAAAATGGCACAGCTATTTCTGTGCATTCTAATGTGTATATATATTTATTTTTTACCTTGCTGCAGTTCTCATATTGTGTTTTAGTATTATTGCATTCTCCCTTTTGGGATATTACACTCAAACATTCTCAAACTGGCAGAAAAGGCTTATTTCCTCATTTATCAAGTAAGTAAATCAAAATATTTTCCTCCTTTCTTTCCTATGTGTCATTTTTATGGTGGTTTTCTTCATAAGAAAAATTTATATTATGTCTAGTGGAAAACCCTAGTATCACTCCCTCACTATCAATTTTCTACCCATAAAACCTACAACACCTTCCTACATCACTATTAAACCCATCCCTACCCCTACACTACTCTTTCCTAATCCCTAAACCCATTCCATATAAAACCCTAAGTCCTAGGCCACTAAAATTACTATGTAGCCACTACCCCAAACCTGTAATCCAATTATCATTTTCAAATCCCTAAGTATATTTTTTGGAACGGGGCTCCCTAAGCTGCGAATTTTGTATATTTTTTGTATTAATTAGTCTAACACATGGGTTTGGGGTGGGTCAAAGCCTCGAACGTATTGTAATGGGTCAAAGGGTAGATGTAGAGTCTGTAAACCACGGTTTGCGGACCACAGGATAGCGTAGGCTATATCGACATAAATAGATGAATAGTTTGAGTCTAGAGGTAGGCATGAATTAAGACTGATGCTACATGCAAACTTTTATATCTATTTTGGGGTTTTTTTTGGTAAATACTCATACTGGCTGTGTGTGCAGAGATCCTCAGTCCTGTTGTGTGCGGACCCCTCCAGGCTGTGTGAGCGTGCTGGTTTTGGTTGTAAGTGGATCTGAATGTTAATGAATTCGAAGTATTGTTAAAATATCTGTGTGCTATTTGGATTGATTATGTTTACTGCTAAAGAATATCTGTGATGATTATTTAGCTGTGAAGGTATATATGTTTTTTCATAAGTATATATGTGATCAGTTATTAGCTGTAATTATAAATGCTCTGTGATGGTATCTGGTAATGCGCATGTGGATTCAAATGTACTATTTAGATCTAATAGTTGTGTTATGGTTATATGATGAGTGTTAGCTCCCCATAATTTTCTAGATTGATTGAGATACAAATGGATAGGGGTAACATCAAACCAAGCTTTGGAATCCAAGGACCTAGCCTTCCTGGATTCCGAGAGGGATCTCTCTAGTAGGTGCAAATATGTGAACTTGTTTGCTGATTAGGGTTGATTTTAGGCTAGTTATGAAGTATTGGGTTTATTGATTGTTTTTGGTTGGGTATGATGCTTAGATAGATTTAGATAGAAAGCAAGGAAGACTTCAAATCATTGGGCAATGGATTCTAACAAGGTCATGATAAGTTCATCAATGTATTAGGGAGTATTTGCAGGGAAAATCTAGCTTGGTTGGTGGATCTTTGAGGTTTGAAGGATCATGAGATGGACATTAATTTTGGGAAGCAAAGTTTGACAAAGAGCAGTAAATAATTCTCTATCATATACTTAAATTAAGGGAGTTAGAAGAATCACAATCATAGGGAATAAATCAAAGGCAAAGGAAATCCTAAACTCTTTGATTCAGACTTAAAGTAGATAATTATCCAAGACAAACATTCAAATGAAATACAAAAAGGCAAGAAAATTATTCAAATTTCATGGATTTCATTATCAAGAACAGAAAACATTAAAGATGCACAAATAACTACAATCATAGAAGGAGAGAAACTCTTAACATCTAAGATTATAGCTATGAAGGTTCTTTGAAACAATTAGCTAAGAAAATGGAAAGAGCATGATTGAAACAAAATTCTTTGACAAACCTAGGTAATGGTTCTTTAAAGAGATGACTCCAAGAACATAGTTTTTAGTGGCAAAAAATATTCAGGGCTAGCCATAAATCATGCTTGATACCAACTGATCTAAACCATTCAAGAAAAACACAAGCTCAAGAAATCCTTAGAGAGAAAAAAGATGAATTCTCTAACACATCCTATCAGAAGAAAACATTAAGGAAGTGAAGAACAAATAGACATAAGGTGCCATTAGAAAACATGTATTAGTCTAAATTCTTTGTCTTACTGCAACATAGAAAGATGGTGTAATATTCCTTTTTTAGGAAATTGCTACAACAATGAGAATATCTCAAGATATTCTAAAGTTAGAGCCCTAGAAATAAGCAAGCATAATAATGGTGCAGCAGCAACACTCAGCTCATAAAAACATGAGAGAAAGCCATAGCCATTTTATTAAATAATATAAGCTACAAATGAATACAAGATCTTGAGGATAAAGGATGCTCAAGATAGACAATGCTCAGCCTCAAAGAACAAGTACATATTCCATGATGAAATACTACTATACATGTGATCTCAAGCTATGAAAACGCAGATTTATAGAGCAACTGCATGCTACATATTTCAAATACATAGAAAAACAAATGTATGGCCCAATACAACAATGAGAGTGAAGATATCAGCTCCCAAAGACTACCTCTTGTCAATCCTGGAAGGATTGGCAATAAAATAAAAAATCTGCAAAATGTCGGAGTTGCTGGGTAGCAGTAGCAACTTAGAAATAGAACTGGATGGAGATGGCTGAATCTGATGCTCAAACTAAATATGCCTTCTCCAATGGATCTTTCAAGTGAAAGGCTGATCCCTTCACCAAAGATCTTCCCCTCTAAATGTATCTGCAAATCCCTACTGCAAATGCTCCTCTAGAATAATGCAGTCACTGGATTAAACTGCACTGTAGGGCAATGGAATGAGTTGGCCTTGATGCCAAAAATCTGCAATGAGCTTCGAGATGCCTCCAATCTGAAATCTCAAAGAGAAGAGAGACTCTTCCTCTGAAAAATAGCTGAAGGAGATGGTGTAGTGAACCCTCACTGCAACACCCAGCAACACAACATTAATCTGCTGCAGAAATAATGTTTTCTTGATGAAAGATGCTTGGCCTCAAGCCTAGATGTGAGGAAAATGAAGAACAATCCCTCAAGAGAGCTCTCAAGAAGGAGAAGGAATCCTAAACAGGATTCCCTCCAGAAATTCTTGCTAAGAAGCAAAGAATGCACAATTGTCTAATGGACAATTGAGATGAATAAACATTAGCATGAGAAAAAATGGTTTCCTTGTCCTCCTTTTAAACAAGTGAAAGCCCCTCTCCATGGGTCCCACTCCTATTATGGTTTCCTCCACCAAATAACCCTTTCCTCATTCATACTGCGCTACTTCTCTAAGTGTGCTCCACCTCTTGGCCCAACACTGTTGACTTGGTCAAACTTAAACAAGCCTCTTTGCAAATAACCTTGTTCACACATGAGGGTGTGCAAACCAGCTCCAAAGATGATCCCCTTTCACACTATGAGGGCTTTTATTGAGAATATCATTATGCATGGGCCTCCTTACCCATTTCTTCTCCTCCTAAGTGAAATTAGAAAAAATTAATGTTCCAAATTATTGTCGGAAAATTTTGGAACACATTACAGATGGAAACATAATGAAAAACTAGAAAACATGAAAAAAATAGAAACATATCACCATCAACCAGGCTTATGGATCTTGCAAACAGTCCCCCTCCATCAACAAACAAATAGGGCATGCATGAGCTCCAAGACATCAAATTATTTTCAAAACTCCAAGAGACTATGTATTAGTTCAGAATAAGTCATAAAAATCCAACCAAATACATAAGATCCTCATGCTCTATTTATGGAGCAAGTGAGGAGGTGGAAACCATAAGAGACTTCCAATAACCCTAATTCTGACATAAATGTCATAAATGTGCTTAATGACCATGCAAGGCCCAAGACACATAATAGAAAAGATAATAAATGAAAAACATCAAAACATAACTCCTCAATCAAATCTGGAGTGATTTGTCCAAGAAAATATTAAAAAAACTAATTTTCCATTAATCAGTGTCTTTTGTTGACTTTTTGGCTTAAGTCAGTATGTTTGCGCAGCACCATTTTTGCAGGAAATAGGTTGTTTTGCAACTAGCTTTTGGACCACTTCCCGATGTCAGATTTGGCTCCGTCATAACTCGTAGGAAATATTTAAGAGTATACTTTCCAAAAATTCTGGTGGTTTCCTGATCTAGTCCCTATAACCCTGTCAAAAATTCCAAAATCTCCAGTCTGTCATTTGCACAGCGCCAGGCCTAAAACAGGGGCAGAAAGGTGTTTTTTGACCTTTTGAGGGGTCAAAACAACTCAAAATCATTTGAAATTTTTTCTAGATTATGTGAAGGTCATGAAAAATCCAAAAATATCAAGTTTTCCTCCATAGTATATCCCAAATTTTTGTGTAGCACCAGTGGCGCTGCACAAAGTAGGCCAAAAATTCACAAAAAACAAAATCTTCTCCAAATTCTTTCAAAATTGGTGGAGACCTTCCTTACATGTTTTTATACAATTTCTAAGAAGCCTCACTCAAAATTCTTTGGTTTTTATGGTCATTTTCCTCTTTTATGTTTTTTATTTGCGTAGCGCCATCTCTCATTTGCGCAGCGCCAATTTGCAGAGAGTATTTGGAGGCCTTTCCGGTGTCAGACTTGGGCCTGTGATAGCTCATTGGAAATATTGACTTGTATAATTTCCAAATATACAATTTTTTTCCTTTTTAGAGTTGATTTTCCCAGTCAAAAGGTGATTGTCTGAAGACTGGTAAAAAAGTCCTGAATGATGGTGCAGAAATGCAGAGTGTTGGTGCATACCACTTTTGGATGCCTTCCTCAATTCCAAATTGAGCTCATGATATCTTATTGGAAATCACTTCAAATATATTTTTCATTGGACTAATTAAGCAAGTCATTTGGATACTCCAACTATGAGAAAAATGGATTTTCCCAAGGTCACTCCAGAAGTGCAGAATTTCTCCCGTGACACCTGTATTTTTGACATTGATCCCAAACAATGATACCTGTGTAAAAAATGGAGGTGTTTCTTATTGGCCCTATTATGGAAAAAAATGTCTCTCACGTTTTCCAAATTCATCTCTGTTTGGTCAGAAACACAGTTTGAAGAAAAACTAGTCCTAGGTGTGACACATGGCTTGTCTCTTGGAATGAATTCTTGGAAAATGATGGAGGCATGATGTTTATGAGCTGGTATAGAATTATTCTTGCTGAAATGATATATAAAATTAATCCTTTTCCTTTGTGCCTCCTTTTCATATCAAACCCTAGCTTAGTTGGAAGAGGAAATTAGGGTTTCATGTAGGGGATTTAGGACTGCCTTGCAGAGGGAGAGGAATGAAGGGGTTAAGGGTTGTCTAAATTCTTGGGGAAATTTTGGGGGATAGGGATAGATGTTAGGGAGTAGGGGAAAGTGTAATTTCAATATTTGAGTGAGGGGAAGGGATAAAAAAGGTCAAAACACAAGCCTAGTCTCAAAAAGTTTCAAATTGTGGCAATAGACTAGGTTTTGTAGAAAAATGATGATTTTGAGGGATCGGAGTGATGGGAAGTGTTTAGGAAGGTTTATTAAGGATGGGAGGAGGTGTAAGAGCATCAATATACAAGCCTTGTTTATGAATTAATCATGGAGGTTGTGAAACCAAGAATATTTCCCTAAAAAACCCTAGTGTTCTTGTCTCCCGTGTTGCAAGATGCCATCATTGAGTAGCATACCTCTTACCTTACCAATTTCTTCTGCTGGTTGGCCTCTTATTACTTCTGCAAAAGTTTCAAGATAGCCCATTACCTTATGTGCATACTTTTGAAGTTGAATGGTAGTCTTTTTGGAGATGATGACCTTGAAAAACATGAAACCCTAATTGACCTAGTGGGGATTCTTTGACCTCTCTTTGACTGAAAATTGTTTTGGAACCTTCAAGTGTAAAAATAGAGCATTGAAAAAGTGGTGTATTTAAGATCTAAAATATAATGTACTTGATTTATCTAAAGATTCTATAGAGATATTTTAGGGACCATCAATGCTTGAGGGACTTGGGGATCATGGGCATGAGTTAAGCTCGTAGGAAACCCTAGGTGGCAAATGGAGTTATGGGCAAGGTAAAATAGAGTGATGAGGTTATAGGTGGGAAAAATAGGATGTAGATGAGTGGCATAAGCCTATGAGGTGTTTTTTAGAAGTGGTAGGTTGACCATGGAATGAAAAAATAGTAGAATAGTAAAAAATTTCTCTAAGGATAATGAAGGCAGTGAGATTTCTAGAACTCACAATGTTCATGAATTTTGTTTCTAGAAATATAGGATAGGCATTTAGTCATCTACAAAGGAAAAAAAATTACTGATGACTAACAGTGGCTCCACTTGGGGAGGGCAGCTCCTTTTCGGGAGGTGTCCAGAACCTCAGAGTTCAGATCTCTGAGCTTTGAAGACCAGTGCCTTACTTGCACTTTGCAGATATTTCTTTCTTCATTTGCTGATGTTCTTTTGAAGCTATGATCTCACAATTTGAAAAGACATGTTTTTTTAAATCTCTTTCCTACCTACCCATCTTACTTGGCCTAACATTTTTTCTTCACTTGGGTGCACTTGGATTTGCCAACCCTCGACATTTATATTTTTGAAAACACAATTCAAACTATCTAATTGTACCCTTATTTATTACAAGAGTTCATATTAGGCTAATGAACTCTCTTATTCTCTACCTAGTCTAATCATTTGTCAAGATTAAGATGTTTGACAAACTTCATTGTCTAAGCTATAAACATGAAATTTAAAGCATGGTTTAAATCAGGATTAGGCAATATGACTTACCATGAGTTGTGGCATAAGAACAAGCTGTGCACAAACATTATTTTTCATAAAAGTAAAAATAGAAAGATAAGGGTTGTGATCTATAATTTTTTATGCATCCTCATCTTTCTCTTTGGTTCTGTTTTGAGCATGTGGAACTAGTATCTTTCATTCCATAATCTATCCCTTTTTTACAAGTCAAGTTTGAATGATTTTACAAGCTCTCTTTCACTAACTTATCGACAATGAATTGAAAACATGTTCAACCATGATTAGGTTAGATAAATAAACAAGAATTTTTAGCACAAGTAGTGGCATTTAGGCTTGCACACTTTCAACATCACTATTTTTTGGGTATGGGGCTGTACCACTTTTCAAATCTGCCTTCTTTTTCTACCATTCTTTTTTTTTGTGTTTTGTTCATTTTTTCCAAACAATCTAGAACTAAAAATATGCTCACAAGGCTGAGCTTATTTTTCATATCTATCTATATATCCTAATATAACCTATACATTATATACATTCATTTGGTGAAATATCTTTTCTAACACAACCAATCAAGAAGATGATTCAATGAGGGATTTTGTTTCATCTCTTTGAGAGTGCTAAAGAAATATAAATTCCACTTCCACCTTACTTGTTTTCGAACAGTAGTGCCTAAAATTTTTCTCACACTTTGCAACAATATGTTCTTGGCAGAACACACTCCTCCTTTAGAATTCTCAAGGAAAACAACAAATGGATCTTGGAATAATACCTGATCTAGAATATTTGAGAAATAAGCTTCATTCATGAATACTCTTTATTCCACTTGGCTATGCTTGGTACTCTTTTGGGAAAGAAACTCAACTTCTTCCTCATGATCATATGAACTGGTAGATTCATCGTATGTGGAAATGCTATCCTCTAACAAAACTAATGTGCTTTGATAGAGTGGGCTGAAATCTGTGTGAAGGCCATCATATTGATGAGCAGGAGCACTCTTTGGCAATAGATCTTCTTGAGAAAGAAGTGTAGCAACTCTTATGTTATTGTAAATTTCCAAATCTACAATTTGAAATTAAATGGAACTTGGTGGCTGAAAATCTGAAGCTGAAGAGGATTTCGTGTCCAAAATGATTTCATCAACCATTTTAGGAAAAGGTTTTTCACTTATAACTTGCTCAAGAAGTTTTTTTTCTTCTCCAATTTCAACATCAAAACTGAAAGACTGTTGATTCCCAATCACATGAAAGTTATTTCTGATGGAATGATATGAAGTAGAACAAAGGGTCATAGATCCTTCACTTGCTTCTGAACTTTCAAGGCTTCCCTCATCAGTGGCATAGATGGCATGAATTGGCTTATTAATTTTTTGAAGTTGATGAAAATGATCTTCCTCCCACAAACCAATTACTGATTGATCTACAAGGTTAGTTTATGTTTGGAGGATATCATCATCAGATTGATCAAACTTTGGAAACTCATCAAAATAAGTAGTGTTTCCAATCAAACATATTGGATTATTAGTTTTTTCTTCTTTGAATTGATCTACAAATTCACTTTCTGATTTATGGTAGATGGAATTAGTAGGAGAAAAAGTAGAAATGTTTTGTTCATATGAAGGTTTAGAGGTTGGCTGAATGTTTAGAATCTGATTTATTTCCTCTTCAGCTAAAAGAGGAGGAATTTTTATCTTTCTTTGGATAGAAGTACAACAATTCTCTTTTTCTTGTGAAGGCTGAATTTGAGGCTGAATGTTTTCTTAAGACTCACCTATAAGAGATGGTGAATCATCACTTGTGCCTTCAGAGAGATATTGTGGGTTTTCTTCCATACCTTGATCAATTTCTTCCTCAACTAACTCATCTAGGGTATCATGATAGTTATCTTGAGAATGAAATTCATGAATGGATGTGATGAGGTCTTCAAGATGAAAATTTTCCAAATCTTCATCACTATCTATAAGGTATTGTATGATATCCTGAGATTGATCACAACAATTTTCATCCAATGATAAAGATGGGGAATTTTGTTTATAATTCTCATAAAATGCCTTGTGTATATCTTTTAAGGAAAACAAGCTACCAGGTCTTAGACTCTCATACCATTCCCTTGCCTTCCCTTCTAATGTTAGCATGAAAATCTTCATAAGGCAGTCCTCATGCCATGGATATGAAACTTGATGAGGTGTAACAAAGGGTCTTGAGAATTTTCATCTTGAAACCTAGGGAGGATTTTGTCCCAATCTATCTGAGGTAATTTGTGTGGGAACCCATGAATGTGATCTCTATTCATTGAAGCATATCTCCTTTGTATCCTTGGATCCATGTTTGTAAATCAGAAAGGGTCATTGAATCTTTTCAACCAGTCTTAGAGTTCTCTACCAATGGAGTCTTTAGGTCTATTGAGATTTGTGGAGTCACCAGGTGGAAGGTTTCAACTTTTATGTCCACCATCAGCATGATTTGGATTGCTTAATGCATTCCCAGGGGATTTTATGAGAACTAGTGGGGTCAACAGGGCTACTGAAGGCTAGTGGAGTCGCCAGGTGGATGATGTTTACTATTTTAAGGATGTTCTTTTTGTCCACCATCAACAACTAAATACCAATCTAAGGATGTTTGTGAGTTTTTTGAGATCTAAGGAATACTTAGTTTGTCACTAACTCAGAAGGTCCCACCATGATTGCCATTATGTTGGTGTGTGTGGTGGGATAAATTCACAAGATAGTATTCTTAAGTTTGACAAGGGATTTCTGAGTGTTAAAGGAGTACTTAAGGCTGTGACTTACTCAAAAAGTCCCACCGTGATCGCCATTATGTTAGCTCCTCGTAATTTTCTAGATTGATTGAGATACAAATGGACAGACATAACATAAAACCACGCTTTGGAATCCAAGGCCCTAGCCTTCCTGGATTCAGAGAGGGATCTCTCTAGTAGGTGCAAAGATGTGAACTTGTTTGCTGATTAGGGTTGATTTTAGGCTAGTTATGAAGTATTGGGTTTTTTTATTGTTTTTGGTTGGGTATGATGCTTACATAGATTTAGATAGAAAGAAAAGAAGACTTCAAATCATTGGGAAATGGAGTCTAATATTTGAGGATGTAACAATCATATAGTGTATTTATAAAAGAAAAACCCAAAAAACTATTAATTAAAGACTACTTACTAGTTAACCCTAAAACAATTTCTAAAATCATAATTCAGTTGGACTTCCATGAAAATAATTAATTAACCCAAAAACAAAGTATTTATTAAATAAAAAAATCTTATTTGAAGTTGTATAAATGACACATTAGCTACATAATTAAGTTATTTTTTAGAGCCAGTAAGATTATTAAAATATAATATTTCATATATTTTTCTAATTTATTACATTATTAATTTATTTTTATTTTTAATTAATTATGCCTTCCATGATTCTAGTAAATACTAAACAAAATAATTAAATATAGAGAAATAGGAATGAACATCCATATGTAAATTAGAATATGTTTTGAAAAAACTATTTATATATCCTCAAGAATAATTGAAAAGAGCATTATACCAAATAGAGTAAATACTTAAATCTATGTTGTGAAAGTTACAAGATAATTGTTTGGAAAATCCACATTTGGTATTAAAATATTTAGTATTAATTTGAAATATTGAAAAGGTATACAAATAAGTTAATGAAAATATTTTTAAATAAAAATTATATTAGTAACATTGGGTAAAGGGTATTTTAGGGAATTTTTATGGTAGAGTAAAGAATAATTAAGTGGATGAAAACTTATAAAGAAAGAAAAATAATTAAATAAATGAGATAAAATGTGGATGGTTTAATATAAGGCCTCCTAGATTATATATGGAGACACTCGTAGCCATAGTAGGTGTTATGCCCATTAGATTATGAGACTAGAATAAATGAGACTTTAGCATTTCCCTTCTCTCCTCTTTTGGCTTAGAAAAAGCACCATAAATACGTTTTCGAGAGACAAATTTTCCATTCATTTCTACTATAGAAACTAATTCTTGAGAAGGAGATGAGAATGCCACAAATCTTGAACATTTACTATGTCCATGAAAGTCTCTCATTACCTCATTACATCCCCACCTTCATCTGAGGTGGTTTTTACCTCGGCAGAAGGAGCATCATCAGATCCCTTTCCTTTCTAAGGAGCTTTGGATCTACGATCCTTTTTGCAGTGCCCTTCCTTTCTGTATTTCAAGCACACCTTTACAAACTTTCCTCAAGATTGAGATCTCCCTCTAGATTTATATCTCCCACCCGAAAACATTTTTTTTTTTTTTTTTTCTGTTTTGGGAGATTCCTTGTACAGATGAGGCATCTCCATTCTGGCCCTCCATATTTCTCCGTCTCATTTCCTCCGACAGAAAAGCTGAGAAAATTTCATCAAAATTCAAGGTATTTGTATTGCTACATATTGCAATAACCAGACCGTCCCAAAAATCTGGTAGAGAACACAACAAACTAATGCACTTATCTTCATCTGAGATTTTAATATGAGAAGATGGAAACTGACTTACCACGGTATTGAAGGTATTCAAATGCTCTGTCACTGAGTCTCCATCCTTCATCCTCAGGTTATACAACTTTTTCCGAAGGAAAAAATTATTCACTAGAGACTTATATTGGTATAAAGTCCCTAGTATTTCCCAAAAAGACTTCATCGTAGCTTCCCCAGATACATTAGACAATACCAAATCTAAGACACACAACCGTATTGTGCTCTTTGCCATCTGATCCAAATTCTTCCAGTCTTCATCTGACATTGTTCTTGGTTTAGTACCCAGATCTAACATGATCCACTGATCTTTATCCACTAGTAGATCCTCCATCTTGAGTTTCCGCAACTCAAAACTATGACCATTAAATTTCTCGACCTCTATCTTTCCACTTCTCGCCATCTTCTTTCACAGCAAGAATCGATCTCAGAGATTTCCTAGTGAATAGGGTCTACCACAGGCCTGAGAAAAATACCCCTCCGCAGCAAAGATGTCCCGTTGAAGTTAAAACTGATTTGATACAAAATTTAGGTTTTAACCATGTACAAAAATTATCTGCAAATGAATATTAAAGACAAAAAGTAAAAAATAGTGAGAGAATAAAACATAAGATAGGTATACACAGATATTTTACCCTGGATCCCAAATCGAGACTACCAACTTGATTTTTCACTATATTCATTTTATTTTTACAACACATATATATTCGTGTCGAAGCATACATAAACCCTAATCCATTAAACCTGGATTAGAACATAACCGTAGCTCCCTTGACCAGATATACAAAATACGAGGGGCCGAAAACCATCATGCCCCATAACCATGTGGATCTTTGAGGTTTGAAGGATCATGAGATAGACATTAATTTTGGGAAACAAAGTTTGACAAAGAGCATTAAAGAATTCTCTATCATATACTTAAAATAAGGGAGTTAGAAGAATCATAATCATAGAGAAGAAATCAAAGGCAAAGGAAATCCTAAACTCTTTGATTCAGACTTAAAGCAGATAATTATCCAAGACAAACATTCAAATGAAATACAGAAAGGCAAGAAACTTATTCAACTTTCATGAATTTCATTATCAAGAATAGAAAACATTAAAGATGCACAAATAAATACAATCATAGAAGGAGAGAAACTATTAACATCTAATATTATAGCTATGAAGGTTGTTTGAAACAATTAGCTAAGAAAATGCAAGAGCATGATTGAAACAAACTTCTTTGACAAACCTAGGTAATGGAGCTTTAAAGACATGACTCCAAGAACAAAGATTTTAGTGGCAACAAATATGCAGGGCTAGCCATAAATCATGCTTGATACCAACTGATCTAAACCATTCAAGAAATAGACAAGCTCAGGAAATCCTTAGAGAGCAAAAAGATGGATTCTCTAACACATCCTAACAGAAGAAAACATTAAGGCAGTGAAGAACAAACATACCTAAGGTGCTATTAGAAAACATGTATTAGTATAAATTCTTTTTCCTACTGCAACATAGAAAGACGGAAACATAATGAAAAACTAGAAAACATGAACAAAAGAGAAACACATCACTATCAACCAGGTTTATGGATCCTGCAAACAGTCCTCCTCCATCAACAAACAAATTAGGGCATGCATGAGCTCCAAGACATCAAATTATTTTCAAAACTCCAAGAGACTATGTATTAGTTCAGAATAAGTCATCAAAATCCAAACAAATACATAAGAGCCTCATGCTCTATTTATGGAGCAAGTGAGGAGGTGGAAACCATAAGAGGCTTCCATAAACCCTAATTCTGTCATAAATGTCATGAATGTGCTTAATGACCATGCAAGGCCCAAGACACATAATAGATAAGCTAATAAATGAAAAACATCAAAACATAACTCCTCAATCAAATATGGAGTGATTTGTCCAGGAAAATATTAAAAAGACTGTTTTTCCATTAATCAGTGTCTTTTGTTGACTTTTTGGCCCAAGTCAGTCTATTTGCACAACGCCATTTTTGCAGAAAATAGGTTGTTTTGCAACTAGTTTTTGGACCACTTTCCGATGTCGAATTTGGCTCCATGATAGCTCGCTGGAAATATTTAAGCATATAATTTCAAAAAATTCTTGTGGTTTCCTGATCCAGTCCTTTTAACCCTATAAAAAATGCCAAAATCTCCAGTCTGTCATTTGAGCAGCGCCAGGCCTAAAACAAGGGCAGAAAGGTGTTTTTTGAGGTGTTTTTTGACCTTTTGAGGGGTCAAAACAGCTCCAAATCCTCTAAAATTTTGTTTGGATGATTTACACGTCATGAAAAATCCAAAAATTTCAATTTTTCCTCCAGAGGATGCCCCAAAGTTTTGTGTAGCACCAGTGGCGCTGCGCAAAGTAGGCCAAAAATTCACAAAAAACAAAATCTTCTCCAAATTACTTCAAAATTGGTGGAGACCTTCCTTACATGTTTTTAGACAATTTATGAGAAGCCTCAGCCAAAATTCCAAGGTTTTTATTCTCATTTTCCTCTTTTATGTTTTTTATTTGTGTAGCGCCATCTCTCATTTGCAGAGTGCCAATTTGCAGAGAGTATTTGGAGGCATTCCCAGTGTGGGAATTGGGCCCGTGATAGCTCGTTGGAATTCTTGACTTGTATAATTTACAAATATACAATTTGTTTCCTTTTTGGAGTTGATTTTCATATTCAAAAGGTTATTGTCCCAGGACTGGTCAAAAATTCCTAAATGATGGTGCAGAAATGCAGAGTGCTGGTGCATACCACTTCTGGATGCCTTCCTCAATTCCAAATTGAGCTCATGATATCTCATTGGAAATCACTTCAAGTATAGTTTTCATTGGACTCATTGAGAAAGTCATTTCGATACTCTAGCTATGAGAAAAACGGATTTTCCCAAGGTCACTCCATAAGTGCAGAATTTCTCCCGTGACACCTGTATTTTTGACATTGATCCCAAAAAATGATACCTGTGTAAAAAATGAAGGAGGTGTTTCTTCTTGGCCCTATTATGGAAAAAAATTTCTCTCACGTTTTCCAAATTCATCTCTGTTTGGTTAGAAACACAGTTTGAAGAAAAACTAGTCCTAGGTGTGACACATGGCTTGTCTCTTGGAATGAAGTCTTGGAAAATGATGGAGGCATGATGTTTATGAGCTAGTATAGAATTATTCTTGCTGACATGATATATAAATTTAATCCTTTTCCTTTGTGCCTCCTTTTCATATCAAACCCTAGCTTAGTTGGACGAGGAAATTAGGGTTTGGTGTAGGGGATTTAGGACCACCTTGCAGAGGAAGGGGAATGAAGGAGTTAAGGGTTGTCTAAATTCTTGGGGAAATTTTTGGGGATAGGGATAGATGTTAGGGAGTATGGGAAAGTGGAATTTTAGGATTTGAGTGAGGGGAAGGGGTCCAAAAGGTCAAAACACAGGCCTAGTCTCAAAAAGTGTCAAATTGTGGCAATAGACTAGGTTTTGTAGAAAAATGATGATTTTGAGGGATCAAAGTGATGGGAAGCATTTATGAAGGTATATTAAGGATAGGAGGAGGTGTAAGAGCATAAATATAGAAGCCTTGTTGATGATTTAATCATGGAGGTTGTGAAACCAAGAATATTTCCCTAAAAAACCCTAGTTTCCCTGTCTCTCGTGTTGCAAGATGCCATCATTGAGTAGCAGACCTCTTACCTTACCAATTTATTCTGCTTTTTGGCCTCTTATTACTTTTGCAAAAGATTCAAGATATCCCATTACCTTATGTTCATACTTTTGAAGTTGAATGGTAGAATTTTTGGAGATGATGACCTTGAAAAACATGAAACCCTAATTGACCTAGTTGGGATTCTTTGACCTCTCTTTGACTGAAAATTGTTTTGCAACCTTCAAGTGTAAAAACAGAGTATTGAAAAAGTGGTGTATTGAAGATCCAAAATATAATGTACTTGATTTATCTAAAGGGTCTACAGAGATAGTTTAGGGACCATCAATGCTTGATGGACTTGGGGATCATGGGCATGATTTAAGCTTGTAGGAAACCCTAGGTGGAAAATGGAGTTAAGGGGAAGGAAAAAACATAGTGATGAGGTTATCGGTAGGAAAAATAGGATGTAGATGAGTGGCATAAGCCTATGAGGTGTTTTTTAGAAGTGGTAGGTTGACCATGGAATGACAAATTAATAGAATAGTAAAAAATTTCTCTAAGGATAATGAAGGCAGTGAGATTTCTAGAACTCACAATGTTCATGAATTTTGTTTCTAGAAATATACAATAGACATTTAGTCATCTAGAAAGGCAAAAAAATTACTTATGACTAATAGTGGCTCCACTTGGGGAGGGCAGCTCCTTTTTTGGAGGTGTCCAGAACCTCATAGTTCAAATATCTGAGCTTTGAAGACCAGTGCCTTGCACTTTGCAGATATTTCTTTCTTCAGCTGTTGATTTTCTTTTGAATCTATGATCTCTCAATATGAAAGGACATGTTTGCCTAAATCTCTTTCCTACCTAACCATCTTACTTGGCCTAACATTTTTTCTTCACTTGGGTGCACTTGGATTTTCAAACCCTCGACATTTTTATTTTTGAAAACAGAAATTAAACTATCTAATCGTACCCTTATATCTTCCAAGAGTTTAGATTAGGCTAACGAATTCTCTTATTCTCTACCTAGTCTAATCATTTGTCAAGATTAAGCTGTTTTACAAACTTCATTCTGTAAGCTATAAACATGAAATTGAAATCATGGTTTAAATCAGGATTAGGCAATCTGACTTACCATGAGTTGTGGCATAAGAACAAGCTGCACACAAAAATTATTTTTCATAAAAGTAAAAATAGAAAGATAAGGGTTGTGCTCTATCATTTGTTATGCATCCTCATCTTCCTCTTTGGTTCTGTTTTGAGCATGTGGAACTAGTATCTTTCATTCCCTAATCTATCCCTTTTTTACAAGTCAAGTTTGAATGATTTGACAAGCTCTATTTCACTAACTTATCGGCAATAAATTGAAAACATGTTCAGCCATGATTAGGTTAGATGACTGACCAAGAATTTTTGGTACAAGTAGTGGCATTTAGGCTTGCACACTTTCAGCATCACTATTTTTTGGGTATGGGGCTGTACCACTTTTCAAATATTCCCTCTTTTTCTACCTTTCTTTGTTTTTGTGTTTTTTTCATTTTTTCCAAAAAATCTAGAACTAAAAAGATGCTCACAAGGCTAAGCTTATTTTGCATATCTATCTATCTATCCTAATCTAAAATATACATAATATACATTCATTTGGTGAAATCTCTTTTACAACATAGCCAATCAAGAAGATGATTCAATGAGGGATTTTGTTTCAGCACTTTGAGAGTGCTGAAGAAATAAAAATGCCACTTCCACCTTACTTGTTTTCGAACTGTAGTGCCTAAAATTTTTCTCACACTTTGCAACAAACTGTTCTTGGCAGAACACACTCCTCCTTTAGATTTCTCAATGAAAACAACAAATGGATCTTGGAATAATACCCGATCTAGAAGATTTGAGACATAAGCTCCATTCATGACTACTCTTTCTTCCACTTGGCTATGCTTGGTATTCTTTTGGGAAAGAAACTCCACTTCTTCCTCATGATCATATGAACTAGTAGATTCATCATATGTGGTAATCTTATCCTCTAAAAAACCTGATGTGCTTTGATAGAGTGGGATGAAATTTGTGTGAAGGCCATCACATTGATGAGCAGGAGCACTATTTGGCAATAGATCTTCTTGAGAAAGATGTGCAACAACTCTTATGTGATTGTAAATTTCCAACCCTTCATCTACAATTTGAAATTCAATGGAACTTGGTGGTTGTAAATCTGAAGCTGAAGAGGATTCAGTGTCCCAAATTATTTCATCAACCATTTCAGGAAAAGGTTTTTCACTTATAAATTGCTCAAGAAGTTCTTTTTCTTCTCCAATTTCAACATCAAAACTGAAATATTGTTGATTCCCAATCACATGAAAGTTATTTTTGATGGACTGATATGAAGTAGAACAAAGGGTCATAGATCCTTCACTTACTTCTGAACTTTCAAGGCTTCCCTCATCAGTGGCATAGATGGCATGAATTGGCTTATTACTTTTTTGAAGTTGATGAAAATGATCTTCCTCCCACAAACCAATTTCTGATTGCTCTGAAAGGTTAGTTTCTGTTTGGAGAATATCATTATCAGATTGGTCAAAATTGGGAAACTCATCAAAATAAGTAGTGTCACCAATAAAACATATTGGATTATCAGTTTGTTCTTATTTGAATTGATCTACAAATTCACTTTCTGATTTATGGTAGATGGAATTAGTAGGAGAAAAAATAGAATTTTTTTGTTCATACGAAGGTTTAGAGGTTGGATAAATGTTTAGCATCTGATTTATTTCCTCTTCAGTCAAAAGAGGAGGAGTTTTTCTCTTTCTTTGGATGGAAGTACAACAGTTCTCTTTTTCTTGTGAAGGCTGATTTTGAGGCTGAATGTTTTCTTGAGCCTCACCTAGAAGAGATGGTGAATCATCACTTGTGCCTTCAGAGAGATCTTCTGGGTTTTCCTCTATACCTTGATTTATTTCTTCCTCAAGTAACTCATCTAGGCTGTCATGATAGTTACCTTGAGAATAGAATTCATGAATGGATGTTAAGAGGTCTTCAGGATGCAAATTTTCCAAATATTCATTATTATCTATAAGGTATTGTATGATATCTTGAGATTGATCACAACAATTTTCAGCCAATGATAAATATGGGGAATTTTTTTTATAATGTTCATAAAATGCCTTGTGTATATCTTTTAAGGAAAACAAGTTACCAGGTCTTAGACTCTCATACCATTCCCTTGCCTTCACTTCTAATGTTAGCATGAAAATATTCATAAGGCAGTCCTCATGCCATTCAGATTTCATGTTATTCAGATTTTAACCCCCATGCATGGATATGAAACTTGATGAGGTGTAACAAAGGGTCATCAGACTTTTCATCTGGAAACCTAGGGAGGTTTTTGTCCCAATATATCTGAGGCAATTTGTGTGGGAACCCATGGATGTGATCTCTATTCATTGGAGCATATCTCCTTTCTATCCTTGGATCCATGTTTGTAAATCAGAAAGGGTCACTGAATCTTTTCAACCAGTCTTAGAGTTCTCCACTAGTGGAGTCTTTAGGTCTATTAAGATTTGTGGAGTCACCAGGTGGAAGGTTTCAACTCTATTTTCAACCATCAGCATGATTTGGATTTCTTAATGCATTCCCAAGGGAGTTTATGAGAACTAGTGGGGTCAACAGGGATACTGAAAACTAGTGGAGTTTCCAGGTGGATGATGTTTACTGTTTTAAGGATGTTCTTGTTGTCCACCATCAACAACTAAATACAAATCTAAGGATGTTTGTGAGTTTTCTGAGATCTAAGGAATACTTAGTTTGTCACTAACTCATAGGGTCCCACTGTGATCGCCATTATGTTGGTGTGAACAGTGGGGTAAATTCACAAGATAGTATTCTTAAGTTTGACTAGGGATTTCTGAGTGTTGAAGGAGTACTTAAGGCTATGACTTACTCAAAAATTCCCACCGTGGTCTCCATTATGTTAGCTCCCCGTAATTTTATATATTGATTTTAGATACAAATAGGTATGGGTAACATCAAACCAAGCTTTGGAATCCAAGGACCTAGCCTTCTTGGATTCAGAGAGGGACCTCTCTAGTAGGTGCAAAGATGTGAACTTGTTTCTTGATTAGGGTTGATTTTAGGCTAGTTATGAAGTATTGGGTTTTTTGATTGTTTTTCGTTGGGTATGATGCTTAGATAGATTTAGATAGAAAGCAAGGAAGACTTCAAATTATTGGGAAATGGAGTCTAACAAGGTCATGATAAGCTCATCAATGGATTAGGGAGTATTTGCAGGGAAAATCTAGCTTGGTTGGTGGATCTTTGAGGTTTGAAGGATCATGAGATGGACATTAATTTTGGGAAACAAAGTTTGACAAAGAGAAGTAAAGAATTATCTATCATATACATAAACTAAGGGAGTTAGAAGAATCATAATCATAGAGAAGAAATCAAAGGCAAAATAAATCCTAAACTCTTTGATTTAGACTTAAAGCAGGTAATTTTCCAAGACAAACATTCAAATGAAATACAGAAAGGCAAGAAACTTATTCAACTTTCATGCATTTCATTATCAAGAAAAAAAAACATTAAAGATGTAAAAATAACTACAATCATAGAAGGACAGAAACTCTGAACATCTAAGATTATAGCTATGAAGGTTGTTTGAAACAATTAGCTAAGCAAATGCAAAGAGCATGATTGAAACAAACTTCTTTGACAAACCTAGGTAAAGGTGCTTTAAAGAGATGACTCCAAGAACAAAGTTTTTAGTGGCAAAAAATATGTAGGGCTAGCCATAAATCATGCTTGATACTAACTAATCTTAACCATTCAAGAAATACACAAGCTCAGGAAATCCTTAGAGAGAAAAAAGATGGATTCTCTATGTTAGTATGAATTTTTCGTCGTAAAAGATCACTTTAGCTACGCATAACAAATATCCCTAACATCAATTATGGCTGCAAAATATCTTTAAGTTTGTTGCACAAATTCAGATCTAAGCATGAAAGATATTAAGCAGGTAAAATATAACATGGCTCCATGCATTCAATGGACAAGACAAGAAACAATGTTTTTAAAATAATTTTGTATTATATTAAAGAATGGGGTACCTGAGAGGAAAACAAGAAAGGTGTTTTCTGGTTCTCCTCAGTGGGATGGGTTCTTGGAAGTCCTCAGTGTTTCAGATCTAGCATTCCTCTCTCTTAGTAGTGTAGAAAAACAAACATAGAACTCAATGGGAGTTCACAAAGCAAAAATGGAAAATGGTGACCAAGAGTAGATCCAGAGTGATCTAATGCAATGAAGGTGACTAATGAATGGGGAAAACCCCCCTATTTATAACACAATATTGAGGCGGTCTAGAACTCGGTGCATGAATAAAATATTATTAATCAAATTCTAGAAGCATCTTTTAGGAATATTTTATTATATTTGTTGGAGGGAAAAGGATTCTTGACTTGGGTCAATTCCTTTATTTATAAATAATAAATAAATAAATGATTTATTTATCATTTTAGGAAATGATGGGAATATAATTAAATAAATAATGGTTTATTTAATTATTTATGGATGATTTAGTCAAATTTAACTAAGAATATTATTTAAATAATGATTTGAATAACTTATTCTTAGGAAATAATTAAATAAATAAGGGTTTATTTAATTAATTTCCTTGTTTTGGGTTAAATGTGACTGGGAAGTATGAATGAATAAGTTATTTTAGGTGGTGAAAGAAATTTTACTTAGGGTAAAATTGGTCTTACATGGTGTACTTGGGTTCATCTAATGATAATGGGTTAGATGACCAAAAAATGGTGTAACAGATTTCCCCCCAACGTACGAGTGTTAGGAGCAAATCGTATGACCGAAGTACGTTGTAAGAGCTCAATCACTAGACAATAAGAGGGAAATGAGAGAGAGGAATGTAAGGTAGATTAAAATGCTAAAGGACTAGACCCTGAGGAGATGAGACTTACAGGTGCAACAAGTCTCTCGTGTATGAGGGGGTACCTGTGCTAAAGGCGGCGGGGGAGGCATACCTATGCCCTCCGTGACAGAGTACAAAGAATAAGGTGCCCAGAAAACCACGGAACGCAATGCGTACAAAGAATAAGGTGCCCGAAAAACCACGGAATGCAATAATGAAGCATGTGCTAGCCGAAACACGAGCCAAATAAATAACATGATGAATCCCACATACATGCGATGCCTGGAATAATCGGCAGGACTTATACAATAATATGGTAGTACATGAGATATAAAGACACCCAAATTCCCCCTACATGCGGGGAAGGCCTCGTAAAATCTGACTGATGTGTGCAAATTGAAGAGGCGCTGTAAGCGGTTGAGGCTGATATTGTCAAATGAGAGGAGCTACATCAACGGCGGGAATGAAGAAGTCATCCGGGCATGTGGGGGGCTACCTGCAGGGCCACCGCTTCATGGGGGTTGAGACATCTCACACATGCCTGGGAATCACCAATAGCTGTTGTTGCGTCACTGGACCATCGAGTGTATATATCACGATCATGCGCGGAAGAGCTCGAACCAAGGTACACTGCCCCCTAGACCTGGCTTCTGGAGTAAATGGGCTGATGTCGACAGAAGTAGGGCCGCCACAGGTGAGGCAATAAGGGAACCGCAACTAAGGCATGGGGGAAAATAATAGAGCGATGAAAAAGTGGATACTATTGATGATGATGGAATGAGAGAAGCGGAGGAGCGGTTGGACGACTTCCCTTGTTAGAGCATAAAGTGTATAATGGCTTGGTAGCGACCAACACCATATCATGAGGGATAGCGGATAGGGGTACTGAAGGCCATAATGTGTGACATGAGAGAGGGAGCAAGTAGGACAAGATGGAGAACCATGGCGGGGTACAAAAGGACTTGAGGAAGACTCCATGAATGTGCTGGTGACTTAACTCAGATGCTCTAAACAGGGGCGACTCAATGGTGTTGCCTCATAGTATGGGTCCAATGGGGAACCATAAAATCATGAGTACAATGGGGTAGCTCATGACGAAATTCAACACGAACGAAGACGAGTAAGGAGGCGAAGTGGTGCCCCAAGTACAAGTGTCGTAAGTGAAGAAATTCGATTTTGGGAAGAGGTGAATGGGCCCTTCATAGACAAAATGTGTCCTGGTGAAGTAGAAAAACATAAAAAACTGACAGATACCCATTTGAGTTCTCGATGAGAGCTTTCCAACGGTGTGGACGGTGTGTCAAATGGGGCTATGGTTTGGTCGCAGCGGGCAAAAGAAAAAACAGGGGTTTTCTTCTAATAGGGCGTTTTCCCTCCAAAATAATTCATTTGCTTATGTAGCTGTGGTGAATGTGGAGAGGAGAGAAGGCCCTAAATCTTGCGGTGATCTTAGCGGGCAAACTGACCATTGGAATTGTGAACCGTCAGTTGCAGGTAAGAGGCCTAATCCTAAGCTTTGTTTTTGATGGATTGAAATTGCAGATTAGGGTTTTAAATTCCAGTAACTACCCCTACTACCTCATTACGGTTGGGTCGCACTTTTTGGGGCAAAATCTGCAACCTGGGACACAGGTTTTGGCCTGAAAATTGTGACCTGGCCCAGGTTTTGCCCAAAAAGTGCGACCTGCTAGGTGTGGGAGGCTTCAGTGCTGTTATGGGCTGAAATTCTGTTTTGGTGTAAGATAATGTAGTTTTGTTGATCTGAAGGCTGACAAAAATGATGTTTTTGTGCAGATATGGCAGATATACGGATAAAGTGGAGAGAGAGAGAGAGAGACTTAGGTACACTACGGACAGAAATCCAGGCGGATCAGGGTGTCCGTCGTGCACTGGCTAGACATGGGGTTCTGAAATTTTTGGAGAACTCTTTGATGAGGGCTGGAGAGCCCTTGCTAGCCCGGATTATTAGTTATTGGGATCCGGATCAAGAGGCGTTTGAAGTGTAGGGGCACAGGATCGAGCTGACGGTCCAGGATTTGTATTTCTTGACGGGTCTCCCACCATTGGGGATGGTGGGAAATACGCAGCCAGTGTTACCACGGGGGCGTAACATTATGGAGTTTGTTGAGAGAAATTGTTGCCTAGGTGTCCGAGTCAAAGGGACTCGGATATCCATTGGTGATCTAGAGAGGTTGGAGACCCGAGCAGTGGCCGTAGCAGTGTTGCGGATCTTTGGCAGCCAGGCCTTCCATCACATCACTGGAGGGAAGATGATGATTGTAGAGAGTGTGCTAAGTGGGACCTACTATGGGTGGGCCCAGATGATGTTGGTATCGGTGAAATGACAGTTGTCGCTATGCAAGCGGCAAGTGAATCATGATTGTGCCTATGGGATGTTGTTGTGCTCTTTCTTCTTTGAGAAGATCCTGACCTTACAACCTCATGTGCAGTTACCTGATGGTGGGCCAAGGGAGCCACGGATGCATCGGTGGGGACGATTATGGAGTAGAGGAGGAGGAGGGGCGGTTGGACGGGTGTTTCGACTAGAGTTCTTCACCCATTGGGATCAGATGCCACTATACATAGACGACTATCCCTATAGTGGGATGAGTTATTGGGGAGATTCGGACTTGCCGCTTCCGCCTGGTTGAGTATGGGGACCCGATGGTGAGTGACAAGTAACTAATATATTGTGTGAATTTTAGATTTTGTGACTAGTATTCATGGTACTAATTCTGATGTTGTCTGGAATGCAGATATAGCTCTGGTAAAACCGACCGGATATATGGGACGACCTACAGCAGTGGGGGCTACAAGTGCAGGTGGATCAAGGATGGCACAGAATGATGATATGGCTGCTCTAGTGGAGGAAATTCGTCGTAGATGTGAGGGGCTGCTGACCGGTGTGTCGGAGCGTGGTTGGCAGGATTTGGACGACCAGTACATAGAGTTGTGTATTGGGCTACCCTTAGAGTGGCGAGGTATCATGCGATGCATGGAAATGGCCGGTCAGGCTGTGCATGATCTACAAGCTGCGGGAGCAGAGCCATTGGCTTGGGATCCTCCAGAGAGTGATTAGATGTAGGGCAGGTGGTGCCCCCTAGTGTCTAGGTAGGGGCGAGTGGTGCCCCCCATTTTGTAGTTTTTTTATTGTAACATGCTATGGGAATGGTGTATGTTTCAGAGTAGATGGACTCTAAAAACACATGTTATATAATATATATGATGTATTTACATTTGGTTTATGGTGTTAAATGTTATTTTGTTGTGTGTGATAAATGCTAGTCTAGAACATGATTTGCGATTTGATCTACGTAGTGATTTTGATCTCTAGGTATATGGTTAAATGTAATGAATCTAAATTCACGGATCAAAAGTTTCACTCATAATTATTGTCCAAACAGGATTGGGTTATGCACATGATAGACACCATTAAGTTGTAAGACAATAAGCAGGGAATCGAAATGAACATGCAGATGGAGGATGTGATGAGAGAGGGCAACGGCTAAGAGACCACGAACTGCATCATATTCAGCCTGATTATTAGTGGCATTACCAATGCAGACCCCATTTGCAATAACCATGGAATGAAAGGGGGTAAAGATGGCCCATGCTGCTAAAGCGAGATGGTGGGAATGGCGACTTGCCCCATCGACGTAGCCAAGATAATGGGTGGACGAGGGGGCCGATGTAATAATGTCATAAGGCAAGGAATGGGAGGGATGAGGAAAATAATGGCAGCGTGAGGAGAGGATAGACATCCATTGAGGGCTACGGGAGGTAGTAGTTCGGGTAGGAAGTCTAGGACTCATATATCGACGAGAGGGAGATGAATGAGAACTATGGGATGAAGAGCGGGCACTCAGGCTGCGAAGGACATCGAAGATACGGATGGGATGATCGTGATTAGGAGAGGGAATGGAAGGGTCAAGGAGACTATACGACGCTGCAAAGGTACCTAAATCATCAGTATGGGAAGAGAGGCGCAGATACGGGTCATCATGGGGAATGTCAGAAGAACGGGTAAAAAGATGGTTAAAACATGAAGAACCCAAGAAATTGTCTGAAGGAGGGTTAAGCAGAACATATGGAGTGGATTCAAAGGGAATGTACTCCACGGGTCATGCGGATGATGATAGGTAAAGGATGGGAGCAGCAGGTTCCGACATTTCAACATCAGGGGGAGGAATGTCAATGGTAGTAGGGGGATCCTTAAGTAGATCGGACGCATATTGTGGAAGTATAGGAGAGGCGGAGTGATTTTGTTCCACTTCGTACTCGTGGATGACCTCTAAAGAGGCTCGGTAATGCGTGAGGTGAGGAAAATGGTTAGATTAATGGCCATGGACACCACACAAAGCGCAGGGTTTGTTGGTGCAAAGAGTCTTTGAGTTCTTGGCTACGGATGAGGAAGAAATAGAGGTGTTAGGGACCATAGATTCAGGAAACACGACCTTAACCATGGGTTGAATACGGGGCAACTCAGGACAAGTATGTGTGGGGTGACTGATACCATCACACAAGGCACAAGGCTTGGCAGGTTGGGGAGGGGTAGGGTCAGGTGCAGTGGCCTTGTCATTGGATGCCCCCTTGCGAGTTTTGCGTTTCTTTCCTGTAGCTGTCGCATCATGAGGAGGGTTCTGCGAAGGGGCTAGGGGCACTGTGGTGGTGGAAGGAGCGAAGGGGATCATTTGTATGGGTGTCACTGCTATGTATGGTTTAGGGTGGCCTGGTGGGGTCTCGGTTGGAGGAGTAAGATACCAGACGGGAATTCCCAAGGTTAGATTAGGAAGGGAAAGGGTGGCCATGACAGGGACCAAATAGACGCCGGGGGGGACCAAGGAAAGGTATCTGACCGGTGGGGTAATGACCAGGGGGGACGGCTCCCATATGGTGGAGATCTTAGGGAATTGACTCAGGAGGGTAGGGAGGTTCCTGAGTATCATGGGAAGGGCCGGGTGAAAAAGGTTTGGGTGACTGAAGCGAAGGGCTAGGACCAGGTTGCGGAGGGTGAGATTGTGGTTTCTGACTAGCTTGAGCGGGCTGGGAAAGGCCAGCCTGAGACGATTGCATCATGCAAACATTCGCTAAGTTGGGGTCAGAGACAAGAGGAGGGGGAGGACCAGGAAAAGTTCCAATCAAAGAGGAGTCTTTATACACGCCGGGGGAAACACTGGTCAAATAATCGATAGTTGGTTTATTGGTGATAGTAGAAATGGTGGACTCAGGGGAGGTCTGAGATTTTGGTTTGTGGTAGGTCAACTGGTCAATGGTGAAAATCTTTCCATTATGAGGGAAAAACATCTTGCGATGGACTGCGGATGGGACGGCAGACATGGCATAGGTGTAACTACGCCCCAAAAGAATTTTGTAGTCAAGAGGGGCGTCGATAACTTCAACGTCGACAGAGACAGTCTTACCGGCAAGGGTGATAGGACAGTTACGGAAGAGGCCGATGGGCTGGGAGTCATGGCCATCCCACGCACGAAGGGTGATCATGGAAGGGGCCAATTCGGGAGATCCAAGTTGTTTCCAAACCGAAGCAGACATTATGCAGGTAGATGCCCCCTCATCAATAATACACCGAGCAACATTGGCATTTCGGATTTTGACTGGGATTTGGAAAGCAACCGAAGGAGGGAGAGGGGGATGATCTGACTGAAGGGTGTCGAAAACAATCAATTGGTCATCATCAGGATCTACAGCGCCCACGGAAGATAGTAGAGCCTTCTTTTTAGAAGGACATGACTGGAGGAGTTCCAGTGTTGAAATGGCTGCAGGAGATTGGGCCAGATCATCTACTATGTTGTATGAATGGACAGCCTGACCAGAGGCAGCATTTCAGCGTAATGGTCCCTTAGAAGTCTTGGGATGAACCTCTGCTTTGGGCGAAGGGAGTGGTAAGGGACCATTGGGTGTCAATAGAGGCTCTGTAGGACCTGACGATGGAGACTCGGAGACAGATGGAACGGGAGGTGTGGAATACTGACGGGACCGAATTTGAAGGTTGAGGTCGACGGTGAGGGGTGGGTCAGAGGCCATCATGAGAATCTGGTAATTAGAGGAACCAGAAGAGGAAGATTGGGTGGTTACCGGGGCATGAGGGGGTTGAGTGGCCAAAAATCCTTGTTGGGGGAAAGGATCGGTAAACACAGCGGGTTGAGAAGTAGTTGGGGAGGGAGGGGAGGAGTGTTGTCCCCATAGGGTGGCCTGAGAATCCCACATCTGCCGCATTTTTGGTAATAATGGACAATCATGAGTGTAGTGACCATAAACACCGCAACACGAATAGGGCTTATTGGTGCGAAGTGGCCTGTTCGGCTTGGGCTGAGAACCCTGTGGCTGGTTGGCAGTGTGAGGATCAGTACTTGAAGGATTGGGTCCACGATTACTAGGGGCAGATAGATTTCCTTTCCTTTTTCTTTTATAAGGAAGAAGATTAGGTGCCCCCTGTTGCGCAAATACTTGCCTTGGAGGGGGTATTAAGTGTGGTGGCAGGGGTGGAGAAGGCAAGGGAGTGGGAGGTCCAAATGCTGGAGGAGTTGGGACACCAGGCTGTGGGTAAGGATAAGGGTTAGAGTGGGCAACATTGAGGTAAGAAGGAGTGGGGGAAAAAGGAGGAGGCATGCCATATGCTGGATACATGCTACTGGGAGGGGGAAAAGTGCCGGAGGTGTTGGCCCCTCCTGGAGGGAAACCATAGCCCATAGTCGGTTGGGAAGATGTATGGGAAAGGGCTCCAATGATACCATCGGCAGAGTGAGATGCCCCTAGGGCGTTAGTGCCGCCGGGCTTGGGGAGGTCAGGAAGGACGGTATAAACATAACCAGATTGAGCATAAATAAGGTCATATTTCAAGGCTATTTGGAGGGCGACTTCTTCGGTTTGAGGAAAATGGGAGGCGACATCTTTTCCAATGGGAGGTAAGAGAGAGAGAAGGAACCAGTCCATATAAACCCGATCTTCAAAGGGAGGAGCTCGACATAAGCTTATTCTTTGTCGCCATTCCTAGACATGAGCGGAAAGGCGAGTTGAAGAGGATTGACGGAAGGAGGTTAAAAGCTCGGTACCAGTGTCGTATCGGAGAGGGAACTGGAATTAAGATAAAATGGCTTGGGAAATGGTCACAAAAGTGGTATGGGAGGAGGTGGCTTGTTCAACATACCATTTAGAAGCTTCGCCTGTAAGCGTATGTTGGAACAGTCTAAGACGAATAGAGTCGTCGGTAATGGAATTGGAGGAACACCACATATGGAAGGATCGGATATGGTTGGAGGGATCCTCAGTAGCAAGGCCTTAGAACTTGGGAATGTCGGAGGGGAGCTTGGTTGGCATAGCAAGCCAACTAACATCGTGGTAGATAGGATCATTAATCAGCTGATTGAATTCAGGGAGACTAAGGCCGGCCATATAAGGAAGTAATGGGGCATTCGAGCTAGGTCCCGAGGTGGTCCCACTGGAAACAAACCCAGCAGTAATACTGGGGTTACTATTGGTAGTAGGCCCTGAAGTAGACATGGTGAAAGTGACAGGGGGAGAACAAGGAGTAGGGGGAGAACCCGAACAATCAGAGGAAGAGTCGGAGTGTGGACTCGGGGGAAGACTTACTCGACAACGACAGGGAGGAGGAATTTGACCAAGCGGAAACTGAGGGTGAAGGCCAAGAAGTCTCCGGGAGAGGCGCCTTGGGGGTGCAATGATGAGAAGAAGGAGAAACACTAACAAGGGCAGGGAGGAACAGAGGCAAGTGAGGTCGAGGGTAGAGAGGTACAGTGACAATTGATTTTAAAGTCTTTTCCAGGTGGTTTTAACCAGGTGCTTATTCACTTAGGTTCAGTGTGTGGCGTGCGTTAATTTTAATTGTTTAAATCCAGACGTTTTGAGAGTAAAATAAAAAGTGTGCTACGTAACGAAAAAGAAATCTGCAGTAAAGAAGACTGAAAGAACAGAAAATTAACAACTAAAAATGCAGCAATTTAACCCAAGAAGGCGGGTCTCTTAAAACTATGCTATAAGAGGGAAAAAACTAGGCAAAGCACGCTAAAATTAGGCCAATAGATCTAAGGTCCGGAGGGACTGGGATCTAAAGGGTAAATCTACTGAAAAGTGGTGCAGAGAACATCAAAGAAGCAGAGGCAAGGTTTCTGCTAAAAAGGACGAGATCAGCTAAAAATAGAAGAGGCAAGGTAGTGGCCTTGAGAAATGAACCTAAACAAAACAATATGAGGTGTTTTTGAGAGGGAGAAGAGCTGATCTAAAGGGATCTGAAGAGGAGGTATCAGATCGGAGAAAAATAGGGTTGAAACTCTGGAAATTCAGACTTCTGAAACAACAAAGACTCGCCCACAAAAAGTGGAGGGTACTAGAGCCCTAAGGGGCAAGATTACCTCTTAGTTGAGTGAATTAGATCAGAAACAGGTCCAAACAGGCAGAGACAGATGCTAGAAAACCCTGACAGAAGCTTCAGACAAACCCAGAAAAAGTGCTGAAAAATTTGCACAAAAAGTGTAGATCGCAGGTTCTGACCTGTTTTCGGTCCAGGTCGTAGTTTTGGGGCAGAAAAGTGCGTCCTGAGGCTTAGGTCACACTTTTTGGGCCCGACAAGTGCGACCTGCAGATCCGGCTCTCTCGGCAGCAGATTTCAGAAAAAATTGTCGTCTCAGCTGTGGCTGATGTCGGTCACCTGCACAATAAGGCCAGAAACACATGGAAGTTAAAAATTTGACTATTTGAGGGTTTTAGAGGTGAAAAGAACCATAAAAATATGAAAAATAGAAAATGGGAGACAAACCCTAGGGTCTGAAACAGCTGGATATGCAGGAATATATAAAACGACAGTGGTCGCAAAAGAAAACCTGTGTGGAGTCGCCAATTGTTAGTATGAATCTTTCATCGTAAAATATCACTTTAGCTACGCATAAAAAATATCCCTAACATCAATTATGGCTGCAAAATATCTTTAAGTTTGCTGCACAAATTCAGATCTAAGCATGAAAGATATTAAGCAGGTAAAATATAACATGGCTCCATGCATTCAATGGACAAGACAAGAAACAATGTTTTTAAAAGAATTTTGTATTATATTAAAGAATGGGGCACCTGAGAGGAAAACAAGAAAGGTGTTATCCGGTTCTCCTCAGTGGGATGGGTTCTTGGAAGTCCTCAGTTTTTCAGATCTAGCATTCCTCTCTCTTAGTAGTGTAGAAAAACAAACATAGAACTCAATGGGAGTTCACAAAGCAAAAATGGAAAATGGTGACCAAGAGTAGATCCAGAGTGATCTAATGCAATGAAGGTGACTAATGAATGGGGAAAACACTCCTATTTATAACAAAATATTAGGGTTATCTAGAACTCGGTGCATGAATAAAATATTATTAATCGAATTCTAGAAGCACCCTTTCGGAATATTTTATTATATTTGTTGGAGGCAAAAGGATTCTTGACTTGGGTCAATTCCTTTATTTGTAAATAATAAATAAATAAATGATTTATTTATCATTTTAGGGAAATGATGGAAATATAATTAAATAAATAATGTTTTATTTAATTATTTATGGATGATTTAGTCAAATTTAACTAATAATATTATTTAAATAATGATTTAAATAACTTATTCTTAGGAAATAATTAAATAAATAAGGGTTTATTTAATTAATTTCCTTGTTTTGGGTTAAATGTGACCGGGAAGTATGAATGAATAAGTTATTTTAGGTGGTGAAAGCAATTTTACTTAGGGTAAAATTGGTCTTACATGGTGTACTTGGGTTCATCTAATGATAATGGGTTAGATGACCAAAAAAATGGTGTAACACTCTAACACATCCTAACAGAAGAAAACATTAAGGCAGTGAAGATCAAACCAACCTAAGGTGCCATTAGAAAACATGTATTAGTCTAAATTATTTGTCCTACTACAACATAAAAATATGGAAACATAATGAAAACCTAGAAAACATGAACGAAAGAGAAACACATCACCATCAGCCAAGCTTATGGATCCTGCAAATAGTCCTCCTCCATCAACAAACAAATCAGGGCATGCATGAGCTCCAAGACATCAAATTATTTTCAAAACTCCAAGAGACTATGTATTAGTTTAGAATAAGTCATCAAAATCCAACCAAATACATAAAAGCCTCGTGCTCTATTTCTGGATCAAGTGAGGAGGTGGAAACCATAAGAGGCTTCGAGAAACCCTAATTCTGCCATAATGTCATAAATGTGCTTAATGACCATGCAAGGCCCAAGACACATAATAGATAATCTAATAAATGAAAATAATAAAAACATAAATCCTCAATCGAATCTGGAGTGATTTTTCCAGGAAAATATTAGAAAAAATATTTTTCCATTAATCAGTGTCTTTTGTTGACTTTTTGGCCTAAGTCAGTCTATTTGCGCAATGCCATTTTTGCAGAAAATAGGTTGTTTTGCAACTAGCTTTTGGACCACTTCTCGATGTCAGATTTGGCTCTGTGATAGCTCGTTGGAAAGATTTAAGAGTCTAATTTCCAAAAAGGCTTGTGTTTCCTAATCCAGTTGTTGGCAATATGATGCAGAGTGTTGTCCTTGATGGAAACCCACTTGATGAAGATGATGGCAACCTACTTGATGAAGTTGTTCTGTACTTGATGGACTTGTTAATGATGTAAATCTGATGTGTCTATAGAACAGCTCAGATGTAATGATGAAAGGAATTCCAGTATGTGCTAGACCAATGATGAAAAGTGTGTGTCATAAGGCATACGCGGGTTTGTCTAGGAGAAGTAGCGTATGCACGCGGAAAAGTACGTGCCAAGTCGCGTATGCTCAAATGCGCTCTAAATGTGTAAAACTAGGGGTTACTACCATGGTATTAACCCATTGTATTGAGCGTTGGATTGTCTAATTGATCCCGTCCAGGAATACCATCGGAAGTGATGTGGTTTTGGCTCATGGTATTGACAAAGGATAAATCTATATAAGGAGAAGAAAATCATTGTGAAAAGGGTGTGCATGTGTCTGGGTTTGAATGAATACTTCACTCTGAAGTATGTCTGAATGGAAAGGGTAACATTTTGATGATAGATCTGAATCTATGATGCACCTATGAAGAAAATGATGAAGAGGGATCTCTAGATCTGAAATGTATTTGTATTTTCTAGATCTGTTTGTGGAATGTTTAAATCTGAGATGAGGTGAACATCTATCTGAAGTGAAGGGTAAAATTTGAGATATATATCTATTCTGAAGAATTGTGCTGCCCCATATTCTTTGAAGATCTATACGCTTGTTTGCAGCAGAGGAAGCGCGTATATACGCGGGTTTAATTCAACGAAAGCACGTATGGAATGTGAAACCAATTATGAAGTATGTGAAGATTTATACGCGGGTTGATATGCATGGAAGCACGTATATACGCAGGATCAGTGAAAGGAAAGCGCGTATGAAAACTAGGGTTTGCTAAAATTTGTGGTATGAGATGTCTGATCCGTTCTACTTTTTTACTGCTATCTGTTAGTGATGTATTCATACATATCTGGGTTGTTTGAATGATGATTATGTTGCTGATTAGATTGATGAAAGATCAAGTTGTTGATTGATTGGTTGATGATTCATTGAATTAATTGATGAATTTATAAGTATCAGTTTGATGTATGATTGAGCTTAAACGTGTGGAGTGGGTCTTGTCTGAAAATATGATGAAAAGTGGCCTGCAAGTTGTGTTCTATTGAAGCTATTGGATCTGGTGTGAAAATTGATGAAACGTGGTCCATGGTGGTGCTGAGGGTTGTAGCCTTCAGTCAGGGGGTTGTAGCTCCCTTCCAGGTGAGGCTGGTAAACGAGAGCAGGGGGTCGTAGTTCCCTTCCAGGTGAGGCTGGTAAACGAGAGCAGGGGGTCGTAGCTCCCTTCAAGGAGAGGCTGGTAAAAGAGAGCAGGGGGTTGTAGCTCCCTTCCAGGAGAGGCTGGTAAACGAGAGAAGGTTGTAGCCTTCTACAGGTGGGTGCTTGCGTGTTGTTATGAGTCTGTGCCAGTACATGGTTGTAACATTTTTTCTTTATATAATAAATATTGAAGATTGAGACGACGGCAGCGGTGGTTTTCTCCCGACTTGGGTTTCCACCTTAAATCCTGGTGTTCATGTGTGTTGATGATGTGTGATGATTTATTCTGTTCTTACTGCACATGTTTACTATTTATTGAACATCTAATGAATGAATGATACAATGACATAAGTGAATAATTATCTGCATAATAAGATCTATGGACATACGCATGTTTTATTAAGGATATTCGCATGTATACGCGAGTTGGCTTCAAGAAAGTAGCGTATGGGTTTTAGAAAGGAAAAATAAAAAGTTTTATTGTCTGTACTAAATACTGATTCACCCCCCCCACCCCCCCCCCCTCTCAGTATTTTTCCCAACAATTGGTATCAGAGCTGGTCCCTCTGAAGGAGCTTGATCACTTGAAGGAGATTCGTCACAATGGGAAAGAATAAAAAAAAGAAGGCTACTCAAAGAAAGGAGATGTCTCAGAAAACTTGTACAACAGAAAATGAAGAAGATGAATCAGGTAGTGATTGCTGTCCTTGGGATTTATTGTCTTATGCATGCAATGGTGAAGATAATGAAAGTAATGTTGTGGATCAAGAAACAATTCTCAAGATCCAAGTTGAAGATCAACAAAGATTATTTAATAAGAGAGAATCTATCTACAAATATATGATCTCTATATTGAAAAGGTTGTACGATAATGTAACCAATCAAAGTAAAGGACTTGAAGCAGAAATCGTCTCTCTCAAAGAAGATCTGTAAGAATCAAATAAGAAGAATGAAAGACTTGAAGATGAAATCATCTCTCTTAAGGAAGATCCGGAAAAATCAAATAAGAAGAATGCAGGACTTGAAGCAGAAAACATCTCTCTGAAAGCATATTTTGAAAAATCAAATAAGAAGAATGCAGGACTTGAAGCAGAAAACATCTCTCTGAAAGCAGATCTCGAAGCATCAAATAAGAAGAATGAAGAACTCTTACAAACTTTTGAAGAACAAGAAAATGGATTGAAAGAAGAGATTATAAATCTAAATGATCAAGTAGAAGAAGGAAAAAGGGTTGAAGAAAGTATGAAGAAGCAATGCCAAAGCTTGGAGGTTGAGGTAAATATTCTCAAAGGGAAATTAGAAGAAAAGGATAAACTGTTGAGGTTTCAAGATAGTACTAAGATTCTGGACAATATTCTTAGTAGTATAAGGTCTCCTTCTATTAAACTTGGTCTGGGTTTTCATGAAACGGTCAAAGGAGAATCAAGTTCGCAAGGAAGTGCTAAATATTCAAAAGATATCAATGCAAAGCCTGAAGTATTGAAAGAAACAAAAGATCAACCAACAATCGTGACCTCTCAACAGAAATCATTCCCTCCTAACTATAGAAGAATCAATAATGTTAAATGCTTTAGATGTCATAATTATGGGCATGTTGCAGCCAATTGCAGAAGCAGATTGTTTCAGTCACAAACAAACAGATTCTATTCAGAAAGGTACTTTGGTTGCTTTAAGGGATATTTTTTTTCATGCAACAAGTATGGTCATAAAGCAGCTGATTGCAATAGAAGGAAGAATAGAGAAACACACTATGACCCTTATGCTTACTTCTCTGGTCACATAAGATTTTATGCTTCTAACAAGTATGGACATGTGGAAAAAGAATGCAGGATGAATAGATATGAGAAACTGGACAATTTCCAGCACAAAATAAGAAGTTTCAAGCAAAGCTGGAAAAAGAAGGAGGACCAGTCAGAAACGCAGGGAATATTGACCCTACTGCAGTCATCCACTTCTAAAGCTTACCTCTCATAATGACTGCAGGAATGATGTGAGATACATTATAGAGATTAGTAATGTATCATCACAGGGGGAGCAATGTATGATGATTCTCATGGTTGATTTGGTAATTCTGGTTATGTTTATTTCTGACAGTGCATCTGTTGTGAAGAAGACAGGTACAGGTGATACAAATTCAGGGGGAGATAAAGGAGTGAAATTTTTCAGTGCTTCACTTTACATACGCGGTTTTAATGAAGTAAAGTCGTGTATACACACGAGTTACAGTGGAGATAGCCACATATGCATTTATGATAAGAAAATTAGTATGACAGCTGAAGATCAGGAACACAGGTTCAGGGGGAGCATCAGTCTGACTATTAATGATTGAATTATTGACATTATATCTGCTTATGTCTCAGTTCTAAATGATGATGACATGATACATGATTTATTATGATGAGTTTATGGATGAGCCCTGTTTTCTTTTTGCTGAAGATTATTCCCTACTTTCACACATGAATGAGATGGAGATACAGATAGATCATGTAGATATTGTTGCTGATGACTTGCTATTGAAAGTATTCAGGTTGCACAAGCTAAGGAGGAGCCTTGTTCATATGGAAAGGGTGCTTTGATGCACATTTTCAGGGGGAGAATTAGCCTTGCTGAGTATAATGCATTGTTGGCATTATGATGTTTCTGAAATATGATCTCTCTCTTGAGGTCTTTCTGGTATTGGTCATAAAAAGTCATATTTGTAAATTGATGAAAAGGTCATGTTGAGACCTATGATGTAAAAGTGTAATATTTAGTCATGTAAGGACTTGTTCAATTTTGTAAACCCACTTTGTTGGGTAGTTGAGTCAAAATGTGTAAACCCACTTGGTTGGGTAGCTGAGTCAAAATGTGTAAACCCACTTGGTTGGGTACTTGAGTTTCATATGTAAATCCACTTGGTTGGATATTTGATGTAAGTATGAGTCCTTGGTGATAGGAAGGTCATAGAGTCGTGTAATTCATTAAAAAATATGTTTGGAGTTTCAGCTTGAACTCAGGGGGAGCATGATAACTTCAGTGCACATCAGATCTACAACGCTCTTCTTTCGACATGAGGAGAAAAACCTTGTGTTGGTGTTGATCTGCCCTTTGCCCTTGATGTCAAAGGGGGAGAGTGACATGGTGTTTGAATAAGGGGAGAGAATGTAATGGTATTTGAATAACGGTTATGCTCAATGTATCTATCTGTTGTGGTGATCAAACACCATCGTGGTTGCCATCAAGTCCAAAGGGGGAGATTGTTGGCAATATGATGCAGAGTGTTGTCCTTGATGGCAACCCACTTGATGAAGATGATGGAAACCTACTTGATGAAGTTGTTCTGTACTTGATGGAATTGTTAATGATGTAAATCTGATGTGTCTACAAAACAGCTTAGATGTAATGATGAAAGGAATTCTAGTATGTGCTAGACCAATGATGAAAAGTGTGTGTCACAAGGCATACGCGGGTTTGTCTAGGAGAAGTAGCGTATGCACGCGGAAAAGTATGTGCCAAGTCGTGTATGCTCAAATGCGCTCTAAATGTGTAAAACCAGGGGTTACTACCATGGTATTGACCCATTGTATTGAGCGTTGGATTGTCTAATTGATCCCGTCCAGGAATACCATCGGAAGTGATGTGGTTTTGGCTCATGGTATTGACAAAGGATAAATCTATATAAGGAGAAGAAAATCATTGTGAAAAGGGTGTGCATGTGTCTAGGTTTGAATGAATACTTCACTCTGAAGTATGTCTGAATGGAAAGGGTAACAGTTTGATGATAGATATGAATCTATGATGCACCTATGAAGAAAATGATGAAGAGGGATCTCTAGATCTGAAATGTATTTGTATTTTCTAGATCTTTTTGTGGAATGTTTAAATCTGAGATGAGGCGAACATCTATCTGAAGTGAAGGGTAAAATCTGAGATATATATCTGTTCTGAAAAATTGTGCTGCCCCATAGTCTTTGAAGATCTATACGCTTGTTTGCAGCAGAGGAAGCACATATATACGCGGGTTTAATTCAGCGAAAGCGCGTATGGAATGTGAAACCAATTCTGAAGTATGTGAAGATGTATACGCGGGTTGATATGCATGGAAGCGCGTATATACGCAGGATCGGTGAACGGAAAGCACATATGAAAACTAGGGTTTTTTGAAGTTTATGGTATGAGATGTCTGATCTATTCTGCTATTTTACTGCTATCTGTTAGTGATGTATTCATACAGATCTGGGTTGTTTGAATGATGATTATGCTGCTGATTATATTGATGAAAGATCAAGTTGTTGATTGATTGGTTGATGGTTAATTGAATGAATTGATGAATTTATAAGTATCAGTTTGATGTATGATTGAGCTTAAACATGTGGAGTGGGTCCAGTCTGAAAATATGACGAAAAGTGGCCTGCAAGTTGTGTTCTATTGAAGCTATTGGATCCAGTGTGAAAATTGATGAAACGTGGTCCATGGTGGTGCTGAGCATTGTAGCCTTCAGTCAGGGGGTTGTAGCTCCCTTCCAGGTGAGGCTGGTAAACGAGATCAGGGAGTCATAGCTCCCTTCCAGGTGAGGCTGGTAAACAAGAGCAGGGGGTCGTAGCTCCCTTCCAGGAGAGGCTGGTAAACGAGAGCAGGGGGTTGTAGCTCCCTTCCAGGAGAGGCTGGTAAACGAGAGAAGGTTGTAGCCTTCTGCAGGTGGGTGCCTGCGTGCTGGTATGAGTATGTGCCAGTACATGGTTGTAACATTTTTTCTTTATATAATAAATATTGAAGACTGAGATGACGACAGCGGTGGTTTTCTCCCAACTTGGGTTTCCACCTTAAATCCTGGTGTTCATGTGTGTTGATGATGTGTGATGATTTATTCTGTTCTTACTACACATGTTTACTGTTTATTGAACATCTAATGAATGAATGATACAATGACATAAGTGAAGAATTATCTACATAATAAGATCTCTGGACATACGCATGTTTTATTAAGGATATCCGCGTGTATACGCGAGTTGGCTTCAGGAAAGTAGCGTATGGGTTTTAGAAAGGAAAAAGAAAAATTTTTATTGTCTGTACTAAATATTGATTCACCCCCCCCCTCTCAGTATTTTTCCCAACACCAGTCCCTATAACTGTCTCAAAAATGCCAAAATCTCCAATCTTTCATTTGCGCAACGCCAGGCCTAAAACAAGGGCAGAAAGGTGTTTTTTGACCTTTTGAGGGGTCAAAAAAGCTCCAAATCCTCTAAAATTTTGTGTGGATGATGTGCAGGTCATGGAAAATCCAAAAATTTCAATTTTTTCTCCAGAGGATGCCCCAAATTATTTGCGCTGCGCAAAGTAGGCCAAAAATGCACAAAAAACAAAAGCTTCTCCAAATTCCTTCAAAATTGGTGGAGACCTTCCTTACATGTTTTTAGACAATTTATGAGAATCCTCAGCCAAAATTCCAAGGCTGTTATGCTCATTTTCCTCTTTCAGGTTTTTTATTTGCGCAGCACCATCTCTCATTTGCGCAACACCAATTTCTAGGGAGTATTTGGAGGCGTTTCCTGTGTCAGAATTGGGCCTGTGATATCTCGTTGGAAATATTTACTTGTATAATTTCAAAACATACAATGTTTTTCCTTTTTGGATTTGATTTTCCCTATCAAAAGGTGATTGTCCCAAGACTGGTCAAAAATTCCTGAATGATGGTGCAAAAATGCAGAGTGCTGGTGCAGACCACTTTTGGATGCCTTCTGCAATTCAAAATTGAGCTCATTATAGCTCATTGGAAAGATATTCAAGTCTAGTTGTCATTGAGCAAGTCATTTGGACACTCCAGCTATGAGAAAAACGGATTTTAACAAGGTCACTCCAGAAGTGAAGAATTTCTCATGTGACACCTGTATTTTTGACATTGATCCCAAACCATGATACCTGTGTAAAACTAGAAGGAGGTTTTTCTTCCTGGCCCTATTATGGAAAAAAATTCTCTCACTTTTTCCAAATGCATCTCTGTTTTGTTAGAAACACAGTTTGAAGCAAAACTCGTCCTAGGTGTGACACATGGCTTGTCTCTTGGAATGAATTCTTTGAAAATGATGAGGGCATGATTTTTATAAGCTGGTATAGAATTATTATTGATGACATGATCTATAAAATGAATCCTTTTCTCTTGTGCCTACCTTTCATATCAAACCCTAGCTTAATTGGAAGAGAAAATTAGGGTTTGGTGTAGGGGATTTAGGACTGCCTTGCAGAGGGAGGGGAATGAAGGGGTTAAGGGTTGTCTAAATTATTGGGGAAATTTTGGGGATAAGGATAGATGTTAGGGAGTAGGGGAAAGTGGAATTTCAAGAATTGAGTGAGGGGAAGGGGTCCAAAAGGTCAAAACACAAGCCTAGTCTCAAAAAGTGTCAAATTGTGGCAATAGACTAGGTTTTGTAGAAAAATGATGATTTGGAGGGATAGGAGTGATGGGAAGTTTTTATAAAGGTATATTAAGGATAGGAGGAGGTTTAAGAGAATCAAGATAAAAGCCTTATTCATGATTTAATCATGGAGGTTGTGAAACCAAGAAAATTTCCCTCAAAAACCCTAGTTTTATTGTCTCCCGTGTTGCAAGATGCGATCATCGAGTAGTAGACCTCTTACCTTACCAATTTCCTCTGTTGTTTGGCCTCTTATTACTTCTGAAAAAGTTTCAAGATAGCCCATTACCTTATGTGAAAAATTTTGAAGCTGAATGGTAGTCTTTTTGGAGATGATGACCTTGAAAAACATGAAACCCTAATTGACCTAGTGGGGATTCTTTGACCTCTCTTTGACTAAAAATTGGTTTGGAACCTTCAAGTGTAAAAATAGAGTATTGAAAAAGTGGTGTATTGAAGATCCAAAATACAATTTACTTGATTTATCTGAAGAATCTACATAGATAGTTTAGGGACCATCAATGCTTGAGGGACTTGGGGATCATGGGCATGAGTTAAGCTTGTATGAAACCATAGGTGGAAAATGGAGTTATGGGCAAGGAAAAAATAGAGTGATGAGGTTATAGGTGGGAAAAATAGGATTTAGATGAGTGGCATAATTTTATGAGGTGTGTTTTAGAAGTGGTAGGTTGACCATGGAATGAAACAATAATAGAATAGTAAAAAATTGCTCTAAGGATAATGAAGGCAGTGAGATTTCTAGAACTCACAATGTCCATGAATTTTGTTTCTAGAAATATAGGATAAACATTTATTCATCTAAAAAGGCAAAAAAATGACTAATGACTAACACTAAGTATATTGTTAAAAGGTTGCGAATAGACCCATTCTGGGTAAACCTAGCAAGTTATAATACATATCTGCCTCGGATTACATACTCTCTCTCAGGGTGGAGAAACCTGGTTCCAACACCCTCCCATACTACTTCGGGTGACACCTTGGCCTACGCAAGTAGGTCATTGCAAAAAGGGACAGTAGTATAGGGGTTTGTTGGAAAATATTAACCTTTGAACCTGGGTCAGGACCCCTCAAGCCAACAGTTGGTTCCATTGTCGGGATCGGAAGCATTTTGAGAGAGAGATTGGGTAATGCCACAAGTCCTTGGAGACCTGAGAGGGTGGAAATTGAAGATTGGTTCGAAAGAAAGATTCAGTAATTCGCTGTAAAGGAGAATCGCAGCACAAAATTGACGGCTGAGAAGTGGAAGAACAAGTACATCTTCACTGAAATCTATGAAATTTTCTTTGTAACCTTTGCGCATGAGCTTCAAGAGTGGTTGGCAAGGCTCGCATAATTTCAAACGTGCTGGAAGGATGATCAGGTAACGCAGTGGACACCATAATTGATTCAAAATCTGGAAAGGACCGAAAATACGATCACCCATACTATAGATCACTGGGTACATATCATGTTGGGCAGGTTCATGACAAAATTCGCAGTCGATTAGTTCGTGTCCTACTCTGAGGCAAAGAAAATATTCTTCTAGAGTTTCCAGGGTAATTTCTTGTAAAAATTACCTTTGTTAACCAAAAACATTACTGTGCGAAAAGGTTATTCTATGTAGCCACACCAAGTGAATGACCCCTGATCTGAGTGAGAGCACAACACGAAGTGGTAAGTACAACCGAACTAATGAAGAAGGAGATAGATCTGTCTACATTCCATTAAGATAATCAGTTGCACATAGCCCTCCAACTACACCACCTTCAAGTTAGCATAGGGTTAAGAACTCACCCATGCCTCCACTACCACCAAAAGATGATATGGCCACGCATATGAAGCTTCCTACCTTCAACGGTGTAAGGGATGAATATATGGACCGATTTTGGTTTGTCACAGAATCAGTATGGGCTGCGCAGAATGTGGCCACCAATGTTGTAAAGAGAGCGCAGCTGTCACTCAAATTTTATGGAAGGGCCTTGAATTGGTATATGGGATACATAGGATAGCACGCGGATCCATCCTTTCCAGAGATTAAGATGGCGTTAAAACAACAATTTCGGAAGCCTAAGTCCTACTCTCAAATAGTGGTCAACTTGAAAGACTTTAGATAGGGACCCACTAAATTCGTATGGGAAGTTGATCAAGGATTGAAAAAGGTTATTAGAGATGGGGAATTTAAGTATGATGATAGGCAGCACAAGGAATGGTTTATCGCTATGCTGCTACCTCACCTACGTGGACCTATGGGTCAGTAGTCAATTTCAATGCATGAGAAGGCTTTGGAGATTGCTATGAAGCTAGAGGCTGTGCTGAGGGACGATGCTCAGTTTGGGGTGCAACAGATCTAGGGGAAGTTGGAGACAATGCTCCTTGAAATACAAAACCTAAGAAAATAACGAGGGAAAGAGGCTAGTCCAAACATATGGTGCATAAGATGTAGGGTATCCGGTCATACCAAGGATTAGTGTCCTCTGCTGGTAGATTAAATGCAGGCTGGGGGACCTATCCCATTGCATCCTTAAGAGGTTGCGGCGCCAAGTGGTCCAACATTATGGTGCGTTGATTTTCGTGTGGTCAAGCTACATGATACTAAACACTGTCCCTATCTGGGTGCTTACATTCAAGAATTAAAGTAGCAATTGTGTCGATTCTACTCCTCTGTGGGGAATGACGAGCATAATTTTCGAACCTATGAATTGATGATAGATGAAGGAAACCTATACAGGGTATAGGCTAACCCTTCTTCACCACTATCTCCCTTAATCACAGGAGGCTCCCCAGCCAAGGGTAGGGGAGGGCGAAGGGGTGGAGGCGTAGGTTGGGGAAGAGGACAATTGATCTGTTAAAACTATAGGGAGATAGGGCACTTTGCGAGGGACTGTCTAAACCCTACGCCATAATCTTTCTGTTATTATGGACAACTGGACAATTGATTGAAGACTATCCAATTTTGATAACAAAAATGTAGGAAAAACAGTAGGCACCTACGCAGAATGTACAGAGGGTTAAGGAAGAACTATGTGATGAAGGACTAAGTATTAATGTCATAAAGCGTAGCGGCATGGCTACTGGACGAGCTGAGGAGAAAGTCGAAGCCGAACCTATTATCTAGAAATCAGCAGTCAAACAGGAAAGCTTGGACCTACCGAAGGAAAAGGAAACCTTCGTCGCAGCTCGCAAGGAATTTACTAAGGATGAGGTGCCTACTTCAAAATCTCCAGCAAACCTAAGAATAGACGATGAAGTTAAACCATTTCTATAGGCATGCATGAAGCTGTTACGCAACTAGAAGGTAGTAGAAAATCTGCAAACACTAATAGACAGCCGTGTAGAGAGGACTAACCCGCCCCCGGAAGTTAAGGATGTTCACAAACTATACAAGCATAAGAAACACACTGGTTGGGAGATGTGGCTAACAACACATATTGCCAACTATGAAATGGATCAAGTTATTTTGGACCTGGGATCAGATATGAATGTACTTCTGAAGCCAAATTAGCAGCGAATAGGAGATCCTAAGTTGGAATGGTCCACCATCTAGTTGCGCATGGCCAACCAACAGAAGATCATACCATTAGGAATACTGTCAAAAATTACAGTAGATATCGCAGGAGTTAAGGTCCACACTGACTTTGAGGTCATTTAGAGCATGGAAGATGCGAACCCCTATCCTATGCTCCTAGGATTGGATTGGGAAATAGACATGGGAGGTATTATCAACTTAAAGAAAAGAAGCATGTTGTTTGAGAATGGGGATACAAGGGTAATAGTCCCCCTAGACCCTGCGGAAGGAGAGCGGTATACAGAACCAGTGCATGAAGAAGAGGCTATGGATCACAAGTTAACCGCTCGGGACGAAGATTGGATCAATCCTACGACTGATGGTGTGCTTTGTTGGGAAAAGGATAGCGAATGCTTCTCTAAATCCAATGGGGAGATAGAAAGTTGGCAGAATGATTACATGATGTATCTACGCTATGATGTCTTAGAATCACAAATAAATTCTGATGAATATCCTCAGAGGTAAGAGAACTGCCCTACTTTGATGGTTCTTGCAGTATTAGATAACTTTTGTGAACATTTGAAGCCAAAGTTCCAAGGGAATGAAGGCTATGGGCCCTTAATCTAGCCATGCATGCAACCCCGGCAAGGTGGTGGGACATGCATAAAGGGACGTTCCAGGATTGGGAAGAGTGTCAAGACATGATGATCCTATGGTTTGAACCTCTAGTCCACCTACGTGTAAAGACTTTCCTTGGACCAGGGGACCTGCGCGAGCACTTGAGCACATGGATGGAGAAATGGTGTGAGCGAAATATGGAGGAATGGGTTCACATGTTCATTCATGCCTTAGGGCCAATCCTGAAAGCATGGTATTTAGACTCAGAATTACACCAGCGCACCCACCACTGCAAAACCCTGAAGGATGAGTTTGTAGGGACATTCAGGTTGATAGGAGGAATGGAGGTACTTGACAAAGATCTGCAGGATATTGATGCCATAGTATTTGATGAATCACGCCCTTGTGCAGCACAGGGGGCACCAACATGGGAAACACAGATGCAGGGTATTGTCAACTGCCACAATTTAGAAATTGAAGAGTGTGATGAAGACCCATGAATTGTCTCTATCCTAGAGTCAAAGGGAGAGTGCTCAGTTGCTGGACCCCCACTGCAGACTGTCGATGTAACTAAGCCTCTGAAGTTGTGAGAAGTCAACATTGGAATAGAAGAGCAGCCTAAGATGGCTGAAATTGGGGACTAATGGTATGATGATACTGTAGGAAAAGTTGCAGAACTCCTGACATAATACCAAGACATATTCCACACAAAATTCTCGAAAATAAAAGGGATTACAAGGGACCTAGGGGTCATACAGATGTGCGCCCTATGAAGTAGCGCCCTTATCGGTTGAACCCTGAGTACAAACAAATGTTCAAGGACGAAATCAAAAAAATGATAGCCGTAGGTATCATCGAACCATTTGAACAGTTAGATTGGGTAAGTCCTATGGTGTTTCAGGAGAAAAATACTAAGGGAGAGATACGAATCTGTGTTGACCTACACAAATTAAATGGTGCCTACATAAATGATCCCTTCCCTATACCATTCTTAGATGAAATCCTTAACAGCATGGGGGGGAAAGAAGCATATTCATTCACAGACGAATTCATGGGCTACCATCAGATCAGGATCACACCAGAAGATCGCAAAAAAACCACGTTCACCACTGAATGAGGATCTTTTTAGTACATTGTCATGCCGTTTGGGCTCAAGAATGCCCCTGCCATCTTTTTGCGGGTGGTGGTCGCAGTGTTCAAGGAGTTCATCCATAAGTTTTTGGAGGTATATTTTGATGACTGGACTATCTTTGGGTTGGTAAAGGAACATGTCTCAAACCTACGAATGTTGTTGGATGCCTGTAGAAAGCACCAGATTTCCATGAATATTAAGAAGTGCATATTTTGCGTACCCTTCGGGATCTTGCTTGGTTATATAGTTTGTCGACAAGGATTGATGGTTGATCTTGCCAAGGTGGAAGTTATCATAAAATTGGAAGTACATACAACTGAGAAATAGCTGCGCTCTATCCTCAAACAAATAGGATACTACAGGAAGTTCATTTAAGGGTACGCGCTGGTCACAACACCTATGGAAAAATTTCTAAAGAAGGACGTTTCACTTTTTTGGGACCAGGAGTGTTAGAAGAGCTTTGAGCTACTCAAAGAGAAGATGGTCTCTATGAATATTCTCATCTTTCCTGATTGGGCAAAGGTTTTTTATGTTCACGCAAATGCGTCAGGAATTACCCTTGGAGCTGTCCTTACACAATCTGATGATGGAGACATTGACCATCCAGTTGCATTTTCTAGTAGGAAACTTTTGGGTGCAGAGCACAACTATTCCACTATAGAGCGTGAGGGGTTGGGCATGGTATACGCCCTACATAAATAATGGAATTACCTGTTAGGGGAGGCACTTCAAGGTGTTTACAGATCACTCAGCTTTGAAGTACTTAGTGAATAAGCCTGTGTTGGGGGGGAAAATATGTCGGTGGCTACTGCTATTCCAAGAATAAGACTTTGAGATCATCGTCAAGCCAGAGAAGTTGAATGCTGGGTTGGACCACTTATCCCAAATCGATAGTGGTGAGGAATCGACCAACCTAGAAGAAGGATTTCCTGATGCACAACTGTTCGCTATTAAGGTAGTTGATGCGCACTTCACCGAGATCATTCACTTCTTTACTACAGGGATGGAACCTTGTTATAGGTCAATTCGGGCATCATTCCCAATGACTTGGTTAACTAGGCATCATCTCCAGGACCAATGAATAAGGGTATATCATCCCCTATCATTTCAAGTTGCTACATGCCCTAAGACAAGAACAAGACAAATCAAGCATGACTTTCATCAAGCAAAGGTTTCCAAGATTTGAAGTTTATTATATAGCATATGAGAGCTCACCAACGCTGCCTCTAAGGGGAATAAGTGCATTGCATATGCAAGTGCCCCATGCAAGGCTGCTTTGCAAAGCACTTCCCGACATTCACAGGTGCATTGGTCACATTGGGAGCGAAATTCTCATTGTTCCGGAATCTCCACTTGGCCAGTGCCTTCTAGAAGAGTTCACATGTGTCAAGCTTCGAATCCAAGTATCCATTTGACATCTACAAGATTGGGAACATGTCTTTCCTATTATTTGAAAGTCATTGATTGTAAAACTACCTTAGCCTCTATATAAATTGAACACATATCTTAGTGTTTGAGAGGGAATAATTTGAGTAGAGAAATTCTAGTGGATTTTCAATTGAGAGTTAGATTTGTGTAATAGCTGCTGGAGAGATTTATACTGTGATGAGGTTAGGAATATTGCTGGATTGGTCACTTCAAATCAGTCACTGGGTTGTAACCTCTCCTTCTATCATCAATAAAGAATAGAGCTTATTTTTCCCTATATGCATCTGTATTGGCTTTGATTTTCCATACTGTAAGATCTTAGTTGATGTATATGGTTTATGCTTTACTGATTTAGCAAACTAACTTGAATAGACATCTATATTATTTCTATACTATTTTGTTTAGTGTTCATTCTTGGAGGAATCATTTTGCAAAAACCATTGGAATTTGAAGCTGCAACGGAAGCGACAGAAGGAACCATTTGGAAGTGCTTGGATTTCAAGTAAGCTTCTAATTGATTCTGTGTGTCTATTATTATTTAGGAGAAGAAATCGTATAGTCTTTAATTTGTTGTTCTAGATTATCACCTATATAGGGAAGTGTTTTTTAATCCATAATTCACAATTATGTCCAACAAATTGGAGACTCCACTAGGGATAATTTCTCTTAGTTCTAGGTTTTTTAGCCTCTGATTTTCTCTGCTTATCCACCCAGTAGTTGTTATTCACAAAGATCAAACTTTTTGAAATATTAATTTTCAAAATAAGTGTCTTAAACAATGGTGTTTTTCCTTGTACACTGTGCCCAACGCACCCTTGGACAGTACATAGTGATTTGCATAGCACTGTATCCCTTTCAGGCCTGCGTCGCAGAGCACTGTCTCCCCTTAGACACTGTGTTGCCTCCTGAAACCATCCAAATTCCCTTGAATTTTTCTTTGCAAATTGATTCATTTTGTTTTCTACTGTGTTTTGAAAAGTTTGAACCTCATGACCAGTGAATCTATATATTTCTTCCTCCTTTGAAAGAAAATTTGTTCAATGTTTGTTTAAAACATTTTTTTTTATCATTGATATATTTCTTTCAAAGTATTTTTACAGTCGCATTAAGCTCATTTGCTTTAAAAATAGGAAATTGTCGTAAATTCTTCATTTCCTGATAGGAGAAATTGTTGTTAAATTCCTCATTTTTCCTTCAAAAGAGAAATCATTGTTTGTATTCCTCATTTATAGAAAGTAAAAAGCATTTTTTTTGTTGTTTTAGTGCACTTAGTTTCTTTTCTGCATTCATAACATTAAAGGAACTGAAAAGGAAAAGCTTACATTTGCATTTAGGATTCTGTGTGTTTTGTGAAAGGAACAATTAGGAAATCTACATTTATTTTGTGCTCATTGATTTGTTTGCTCTTTCCCCTTAGTAGCTAGGTTTTCTTTGAAGAAACTAAAAGTGAAAGATTTTTTATCATTCTTAGTTTGAATTTTAGGATTTTCCTACACATCATCACGGTGAACCTTTGAAAGGAAAATTGGTAAGCAAGATCAACATAAAATTAATCTCAATTTACCTAACAAAGCATTGGAACCATAATGATAATATTTAGAAGGTCTAGGCTAGAGACGTGTTCCAGCGTCGTAAAACATAGCAGTTGTCGTTAAATTTTCTGTGATACATTTCGAGTGTCATACCTCACTCCACATACGTAAGTACATCGTAGCTCGTCCACATACTTTCAAGTATATCAGGCTGTGTTATAGTACGCTAAATATAAAGGGGTGCTCTCACTGTGTGGTTTCACATCAGACAACGCTAATATGGACTTGGGTCTCCATGTACCTTCGGGTATATTTGGGAGGACAAATTTTAGGTGTTATCCATCCATAGTTAACCGAGTCGGCCACCTTGTAAATTGTGATACACCGAACACAGCATTCAGGGAGGTTGCTGCCCGTACTTCTTGGTTCACCAGGAGGTATTCTGCAATTCACAGTTTCTTGGTAAACCATTTTTCCTAGCATTACCCTTTTATTTTGTTTATTTGTTTCTGGTTAAAATAAATTAGTAATCGTGGAAAAGCAAAACCCTTTTTCCTGTCATTTGCATAGATTAGCTTTAAAACCACCTTTACCACCAGAAGTTACTTTTGGTAGGCGAAGGAGATCACAATCTACCGAATCAAGTACAATCCATACCTCTGGTGAAACATCATTTTCTGATAAACCATAGTTAGCTCAAATTGTTTCTACATATCCTGGTTCATCTACTGTTGTCGAAACGGAGTCTTCACAGCTACCCGTGGTCACGATCCATCCAATCATTGAGACCATACCTCCTGGACCCCAAGTTTTTCAACCACAAATTGATCCAGATCCTGCCTCTTCTTTTCCAGAAAATCTGACTCTAGAAGTAGAACAGCCAAAATTTGTTCCTACCTTGGTCATCCCACAAATTTCTGTAGCCATTGAAACTCCTATATCACACAGTCAACCACCTGAAATATACTTTGGGCCTGATGGTGAAATACTTCCACCTGGTTTAATTGCGATTAAAGAAATCTCACAAGATGATACACCTTTAACTCCAACCCATTTTGGGGAGGACCTTTACTTTGTACGAGTATTTTTCTCAATCGGCACCCTCTGCTTTTTTTTATCCTATTCCTTTTCAAACTCTCATCGATTTTAAAGGGTATACATTTGGTCAAGCAACCATGTCTGAATCAACATCTTTGGTTGGGCCAGATGTTCCAATTATGTCAACTCCTGCCCTCGCTACCCCATCTAAGTTCACAACTTCACTAGAGTCATATTTTCATGGTGGCCCTATGGTCCCATCAGGTTACAAATCATTATCTAGCATCTTCTTTGGTGCATATTCAAGACCATGGTCTTTACCAATGTCATCATCTAGTATTTTAACTGGTAATCCTATAGTTAGTACTTAACGACTTGATTCATTATATACACCATTAGGGAAATATCAAACCGATCCTTCTGGGTCAATTCCTTCATGTACCATATCAACTAGACTCCCAGCATTCAGAGAACAATATTTTCCATATTATTATCCTTCTCATGCTAGGGGACAACCTTTGGTTACAGAATATGATAGTACTCCGTCACTTTTTGGTCAATCTAAGGTTTAAATGAATGTTTGTCAATGGCAGCCCACTCTGCCTATCCAACCACAAACAATTGTACACTCGTATCAACCGGTTAAACCTGTTACACCCACTTCATTACCACTTGTTAATACATCTTTACCCTGGTTACATAATAAAAATTTTGTACATCAACCTTATCAAGCGGGTCCTTCAACTCAATACCATCAAATTTTGGGTCCACATACTCCAAATCCTTTGGTTAATTTACAACAACCTGTATCCAGAATCATCTATTCACAAGCTGGTTTACCATTTTATGGGATGTCACAACCGCAACCTGATTATACATATCAACTGAATCCAAGTTATCCTAATTTGGGTTATAACATTGGTGGATAGACCCCTTGGCAACCTCAGGCGCAAATGCCTGAAACTTATTTTCAACAAGTATCATATCCAAGTTTTGGTCAACAAAATCCTCAAGCGTTCGCTATGCAAAACAACCCCTATCTGGGTTACCAGAAGTATATTCCTTATGTTGGTGCTCAAAGGATTATTGCTCAAGAAATTCCATATTACCCTAACTATGCTCAACCTGACCTTAATCAACAGTTTCCCTTTGCTGCAACTTTAGAGTTACCAGATTTAAATCGGTTAACCAATGATCCAATCAACTATGCTCCTTGGCGGTTGATGACACCTCATAAATTACCCTTGGATATTCCTAAGTTCAATGGAAACCCTGGAGAAGCTACGTCGACTCATGTCATGACTTATCATTTATGGTGTTCATCAAATTCCCTTAACGATGATTCTGTTCGACTACATATTTTCCAGCGTACGCTCACAAGTGTGGCTACCAAATGGTACATTGAATTACCCAAAGCTTCTTTTGACAATTTCACTGCAATAGCTACTATTTTTTTGACTCATTTCCAGCTACCTATCAGATATGAAACTGGAACGGAACTCTTGACTAATTTCAAATAGACTAACGCTACTCACAATTATTATCATATTCATGAGTGGCGTCATCATCGACGAATGGTTAAGACATTTGTACTGGATCAGCTACTTGATGAATGGTTCATTAAGTCCCTGTTACCATCTATAATTGAAGATGTGGCTAAGGGTGGCGTCATCATATAAGGGCAAGTTATCACTCGTGCCCAATATTTAGACTTGATTTATACTCAGTCTGGCATGCTCTATGAAAAAATTCCTAATGTGCTGAGATCTAATTTCAATGTTCCTCCTCAATAAAAGGACTCTCATGCCAGAGACAACTTGATAGGCACTGCAAACACACACCACACTATTGCATATAATCTTGCTCCTACTTCCAAATTAGTTCCATGTAATTTGACAAAGGAAAAGGTGACAAGCAACCAAGAAGTAAGAAAAAAGGGAAATCAAAGGAAAAGAAAACTTCTATCTCGCAGGAAAGATCATCTGATCATGTAATATTCCTACTTAGCCTAAGCTAAGAGGAATATTCAATTTTATTTTTTTTTGCATGAATAAATGAATAAAGGAGGACATGTTAAAATCCTAAAAAGACAGAATAAATCAATGCCCATGTGAACATAGATAAATCAGGGCCATGTAAATAATCACTTGCAGGTGTGAAAGGGGTTTGAACTGTGAGACTGGGTCAACCTTGACCAAATCTATAGCGCTATCTAGGTTCAATGCATCTCCTAAAGGGACAACGCGGTTTTAGGAGGAGGCCCTCATGTGAAAAGAGCTAACTCATCAAGGTGGTTTAGGGTTTGCAAAGGCTCTCATCTCATAAAAGGAAGGGGAAGGTAGCAAGAGAAGGTTGTTGATTGATCATATTTCTGAGTATCTTGTCTATTTAGACAAATACCATTCTTTTTTGTTTAGTGGAGGATTGTGCTTTGAGTTCCTATGCAGGGATTTCACCTCTTCCTTTGAGGATTCTTGGAGGAGTATTTTTTGAATTGATCCACTATCAGGCTTGAGGCCAAGCTCTACTTACAATTGCAGCACTAATCCATTGAGGTTTTTACTGCTCTTGCAAGCTGCAGCAAGTAGGATTCCAAATCTGCAGAGATCTAGTTTGTTTAATTTGGAGCCTCTTCTCATGGAGTGTGTCTTTTAACCTCCTGGAAGAGTGCCTATCCTGTTTATACTTCAGATCTATAACTTGGCAGTGGAAATCCATGTCATTTTGAGCTACAATATTGTTTCCATTGATGGACTGCGTTATTTTGATATGAGGTTCTTTATGGTGTTTTGATTCCAGTTTTGATCAGAGATCTCTGGTGCTAGGCTTTGCCTTTCACTTTGGTGATCCATGGATTAGCTTGCTGATCCATGTTCTGTTTAGATATAATATTTTGTAATGTAATGTTATATTTAGAAATTACTACATAATTCTACAGATCTGCAACTTGTATCTCAAATCTACTCTTCTTTATGCATGATTTGGTCAAAACCCCAAGGGGATCTTGTAAAGAAAACTATCTAGTTTCCAGATCTGAAATAGATCTGATGTTTTTTCCATAGATATTTCCTAGATCTTAGTTGTAATATGAAGCTACTACAGCTCTTGAAAATAACATTGTTGAGCCATTTCTGTTGATATATATATGTTGTAGCTCTCTTTTCTTAAGATATCTTGCTCTCTTGTCTCATGTAATCTACTGTATATTGAAAGAGCTTCACTTTACTTCTAATTTTTTGTTTTAAATTAATTTATTAATCATATTTTATGGCCTCCTACTCATATTTTCCAATACTGCGTTATTATTGAAGCATTTTGTTGTGCATAGCTGCAGCCCCTCTTGTAGGGTGTTTCCCAGCTAGACTAGGTTGTGGGAGATCTGTTTACCACACCTAGTTCGATTTGTTTTTTCTCCCCTTTTGGATTTAGACTCTAGATCTGATGATATAAGGGATCCAAGGGCTGCAAACTCATTTCTATACATTAATCTCCCAAGGAGTGCGTTATTTTTCTAAGCATGCTATGTAATCCCAATTTGGGAACATTACAGTGGTATCAGAGCTCCTTTCTTGGCACAACCTGTGCTTGCCTTGGAGCACCAGACATGTTGCATTTAGAAGAATATGATCCTCTTACTGAGAGGGAGAATAGGTATCAGAATATAAGTCATAAGAAGTATGACTATACTACTGAAGATCAAGACAAGGGTAAAGCCCTTGAAACTACCAGTGATAAAGAAGGGGAAGAGTTTGCAAGAACTCTACTAGTGGCCATGCAAGATATTGCTGAGGAGATCAAGGAGGTGAGGGTGGAAAGAATGAGGGAATCTCTCGAAATATTCCATCAAGCAGAAAGCTTTGACATGTCTCATCATGGGACTGGTTAACCAGTGAACCTGCCACAATCTCCATAAGCCTCACAATGCTCCACTATGCCTACCTTCTTGGCTGTGGAAAATGAAGGACAAAAAGAGAAAGCCTCCCTTGAAGGTTACTTTGTGGATTATGACTCTCAGAGTCAGAGATTCAAGGATAACTTGAGTTTCCAAGACTTTTTTCACCTCAAGGACTGAAGGAGACCAGGGCAGCAGTATAGAGATGGTGGATTCTTTCATGGTAGACATCACACTATGGGAAGATTATTTTTTCTCAAGTTTGATGGATCATCCTCCAGCTCTACCAAGGCATGGGTAGAAAATATGGATATCTATTTTTAGTTTAACAAAGTCCCTGAAGTTGAAGCCATAAAGATTGCAGCGCTGCACTTTGAAGGTGAAGCACACAATTGGTGGTTCCATGGGTTGTCTACATTGGGACACATCAATGTGACTACCTATGTTGTGTTCACTAGAAGACTGGTGGAGAGGTTTTACAGGAAGGATCCTAAAGCACCTTTCATATGCCTTGCAAAGCTGAAGTAGTCAGGAGATGCAAAGACTTATATCTCTGAGTTTCTAAGATTATCAGTCATGGTCCCTGATCTATCTGTAGCAAGGAGAGTCTACATGTTCATCGATGGCCTGGAGGAACCTTTGCATGGGTTGGTTAAATCTACCAAGCCCATCACTTTGCATAATGTCATTGAGAGGGCTAGAGATCTCCAATATGCCTTGCCAAAAGCAAAGGAAACTTTCCAAAGCAAGGCCCCTCACTTTTATAAGGGGAAGGAAGGAAAAGCTGCTACTCCCAAGGAGAGCTCTTTTAAGAAACCTCTTGATATTGATCTCGGGAGGGAATTGAGGAAGAAGAGATTGTGCTTCACTTTCCAAGAGTCATCGGCACTAGGACACAGATGTGCTGCTATCAAAGCACACTATATTTAAGTCTTCTCAGATTTTGAGGAGGAAGATAAAGGTGATGAACCTAGGAGGGGTCACAACGCTGATGATGAAGATGAGGGAGATCAAAAACCCTCCAGAGATGAAAAGGGAGCCTTTGCTCCAACAAGTGGGACTCTTGCCTCTTTGAGGGGAGTGCCTAAGTACTTGACCCTAAGAGTACAAGTTTCAGTCATGAATCAGAGAGTATCTATCCTGATTGACAGTGGGGAAATCCACAACTTTATTGATGCTCACCTTGTGCAAAGAAGAGGAATCCCCACTGATACTTTTGAGGGATTTTATGTTTTGGTCCTAGGAGATAGGACCATGCAATGCATGAAATATGTCCCCTCACTCTTTGTCACTATGGGATCCTACACTTTGGTGGATCACTTATTTGTAGTTGACATTCCAGACACCAACATCATTTTGGGTGTCTAATGGTTAATTACCTTAGGGAAGGTTACCATTGATTGGAAAGCTTTGCAGATGGAATGGGTGGACTTGAAGAGTGGGAAACCATAGACGATTCAAGGCATGAACACTTATCCTTCACCTAATTTTTCCACACAAAAAACATAGATGGATTTGTGCTATGGAAGCAGGGATCTCATAGTTCCTTCTCTGATGAGGATACTGCAAGGGAAATTCTTATCTCATGGAAAGCCACCTAGAATGCCATCAGATTCGGATATTGTGGGGAAAGCCTCACAAAGTGCTGCTCCAAATCTAGATTCGGGGAGGATTGGAGCAATGGAAGACCAAGCTACAATGATGTGGGAGGAAAGGAATGGGAGGATCAACAACAAGACAATCAGCAACAAGGCAAGCACTCCAATGGATGTATCAACAGCGCTGTCATTATTGAGTAGTGTGGATCTTTACTGGAAATCTCAACTACTGGTAGAGTATTCCAAAGATCTCCACATAGGTATGATACTAGATGGCATGAAGAAAGAAGAGGGCTACTTATTCCAAGGGGGAGTCATCTATTATCATGGTATGGTATTCTTGGCTAGAGCCTCCAAGCTCAAGTAGAAGATCCTACAAGGAGCATATGAAGAATTATTCCTCAGCCATATGTATTCAATGACTATCTATTCCCTGATCATGAAGAGTTTTGATTGGGAAGGCATGAGAGAGGACTTACATCAGCACTTTCAAGAGTGCAATAGCCATGGAGGATTGGGGTAGCCAATGGACTCTTCGCAAGAGTCATATCAGCCAAATCTTCCTTTTCTTGAGAGGAATGGAATGTTCATTCACAACTCCATGTGAATGAAGGACTATGATGGTAAAGGATTTGATCATGATAAACAAGTTGTATTTTCTGATCTGTTACATTCCTTTGCGATGTTTTTGCAGGAAAAGACTCCAAAAGGGAGTGAGAGATCATGTGGATATTATAGTTTGTTGGGGGCCAATGGAAATTCTAAACTTGGCCACTCCCTTGATGTGCAAAGGAAGATTCATTTTCATGATGGGTGCTTCCCAAAGGCACCAAAATTATGTAACACCTTCAGCCATGTTAAGGTGAGTCATGCAGCAAAAGTGTGGTGGGAATTCCACTTGCCACACCTGGATATAATGAAGACAAGAGGTGCACTGCACTGGCATCACATGTGGGATTGTGACCCACCTCCTCAAGTGAAAATTTCAGTTTGCATATATGTAGTCTTGCTTCCATACTTGGATGATATAGTTGTACTATTTATGGGGTTGTATGGACAGGGGATGAGCAGTTTGTATGTACCACATGGTTTGGAACTTCCACCTGTACTTCATGATACATGTTTTAGATGTAGCATTGCTTCAACCATGTTTATTTCTGTTGATTTTTTCACTCCTGAAGGGATGGAATATGCACATATTATTTTGGCCTTGGAGGAACAATACATGATGCATTGGCTTGTTGAGCACTTGGCTTATGATGAGGACTCGATCCTTGATTATGCCATCAATGGAGGAGGAGAAGAACTACAAATCTTACCCTATCAGTTGCTTGATGACAAGCAACATTTTGGAAGGGAGGACTGTAATATTCCTACTTCGCCTAAGCTAAGAGGAATATTCATTTTTGTTTTATTTTCTGTTGCATGAATAAATGAATAAAGGAGGACATGTTAAACTCCTAAAAAGACTAAATAAATCAATGCCCATGTTAACACAGATAAATTAGGGCCATCTAAATAATCACTTGCAGGTGTGAAAGGGGTTTGAGCTATAAGACTGGGTCAACCTTGACCAAATCTACAATGTTGTCTAGGTTCAATGCATCTCCTAAAGGGAAAGTGCAGTTTTAGAAGGAGGCCCCTCATGTGAAAAGAGCTAACTCATCAAGGTGGTTTAGGGTTTGCAAAGGCTCTCATCTTATAAAAGGAAGGGGAAGGAAGCAAGAGAAGGTTGTTGATTGATCATATTTCTGAGTATCTTTTCTGTTTAGACAAATACTATTATCTATTGTTTAGTGGAGGATTGTGTTTGGAGTTCCTATGCAGGGATTTCACCTCTTCCTTTGAGGATTCTTGGAGGAGTATCTGCTGAATTGATCCACTATTAGGCTTGAGGCCAAGCTCTACTTACAATGGCAACGCTGATCCACTGAGGGTTTTTCTACTCTTGCAAGCTACAACAAGTGGGATTCTAGATTTGTAGAGATCTAGTTTGTTTTGGGAGCCTCTCCTCATGGAGTGTGTCTTTTAATCTCCTGGAAGAGTGCCTCTCCTATTTATACTTCAGATCTATAACTTGGCAGTGGCCATCCATGTCATTTTGAGCTACAACGTTGCTTTCATTGATGGACTGTGTTATTTTGATATGAGGTTCTTTATGGTGTTTTGATTCCAATTTTGATCACAGATCTCTGGTGCTGAGCTTTGCCTTTCACTTTGGTGATCCATGGATTAGCTTGCTGATCTATGTTCTGTTTAGATATGATATTTTGTAATGTAATGTTATATTCAGAAATTACTGTAGCATTCTACAGATCTGCAACTTGTATCTCAGATCTACTCTTGTTTATGCATGATTTGGTCAAAACCCCAAGGGGATATTGTAAAGAAAAATATATAGTTTCTAGATCTGAAATAGATCTGATGTTTTTTCCACAAATCTGTCCTAGATCGGAGTTGTAATATGCAACTACTACAACTCTTGAAAATAACACTGTTGAGCCATTTCTGCTAATATATATATGTTGTAGCTCTCTTTTCTGAAGATATCTTGCTCTCTTGTCTCATCTAATCTACTGTATATTAAAATAGCTTCACCTTACTTCTGATTTTCTACTATACAATAATTTATTAATAATATTTGGTGGCCTCCTGCTCATATTTTCCAAGACTGCATTATTCTTGAAGCAATTTTTTTTGCATAGCTGCATCCCCTCTTGTAGGGTGTTTCCCAGCTAGACTAGGTTGTGTGAGATCTGTTTACCACACCTAGTTTGATTTGTTTTTTCTCCAATTTTGGATTTAGACTCTAGATCTTCTTATCTAAGGGATCCAAGGGTTGCAAACTCATTTCTGTACATCAATCTCCTAAGGAGTGCGTTATTTTTCCAGGCCTACTGTGCAATCCCAATTTGGGAACATTACAGATCAACCGTCTGGACCTCGAAAACCTCGTTATCCATGCATAATCTGTAATCAGGAAAAAAAATTAGGGATTGTCCTCACCGTGCTAAAGTCTCAAAAATCATCAAGACTTCCCATGTGTCAGTTGTATTGACAAAACCATTTCCAAATCCAGACACTAATTTGGTTGCTATGGATTCAGCTCCTAGTTCCCAAGTTTTAATGTTATCCATCACAAAACCTTCAACAGATATTTTTTTGTCAATGCATAATAAATATTATGGTAGTCAGGCCAATGATCAACCTACTACCTCGACTACGAATCCGTGTACGGAATCAATACTGTCTACTGTTATTCCTAAATTGACAATCAAGCCACCAAAGGGAGTAATTCATAAATCGACATATAATCTTCAAGCAAGAGCTGCAAAAAATTATAATATAGTTGAAGATTTGGTTCAATCCCCTTTAGCTATGTCTGCTCTTGAGGTATTACAAAATTTTCCCTCCCAAAAATAGGCTTTATTGTCGGCCATTGGTGGAATTGATCCGACTGATTCTAATCTTGTCGTCTTTAATCATACGGGCTATGTGCCACAATTACCAGCAGAATTGGAATTCTCCATACAAGTAAATGTTCCAAATCACCTTTTTCATTGCACTATTATTGATGAGGGAGCATCTATATGTATTATGTCTCTATATTTTTGGAATTCACTTGGCTCACCGTGCTTATCACAATCATCAACAATGTTGAAGGAATTTTTTGGATGTACATATAAACCTTGTGGTATTATTAATAACCTGCATGTTGAACTAGGGGGAAAAACAATGAATATTAATGTTGAGGTTGTTGACAGACCCCTTGACTATAATATTTTACTTGGAAGGCCATGGGTATATGCAATGACTACTATTGTTTCTACATATTTTAGAATGATTGCCTTTCCACATAAAGGTACAATTATAGTCACTAATTAACTATCCTTCTTTTCCTTTTCTTTGCAGGTAACTGGAAGCATTCCGTTCGTTCACATACCCCAACTAGAGCTTCAAAAAATTGGTGTAGGAATCTTAAAGGATTCCACTCTTATGGTAACCTTTTCATTACAGTTGCCCACGACATCAACAAAAATTGCAAGTATAGAGACCAGCTACATGATATTTTCCACTATATCTGGCTTACGGGAGAGTACGGGTGATTCTAAAATTTCTACGTTGGATGAATTTTTACCGCCCAACACTATTGAGCTGGCATAGCTATCAATCTATCTGGCTTGGGCGACAAATCTGAAATCAACATCGTTGAGTGTTTGGGTTGATCGTTCCTTAGATTTTGGTACTCCGTCTGATCCGTTTTCCTCAATGTTCTTGATAAATGAGAATATTTTGGAAGCCATGATGGGAGAAGGAGAACCATGGGAAGATTATAACCATCATTCCCATCTTCCTGATTATGAAGAAAATAATCTTAGTGAACTATATCACCCATCCATCAAAAATTCATTTTTTAATTCTTTACCCATTAATGTAATCGATTCCGAGCAAAATCTATCAAATATCGAAGAAACCATTTCTATCAATATTTCAACGAAACCTAGTGTTGTAGAAAATATTCATGTCGGTGTATCTTGTTCTCCATCAGAACTCAAATCATATCGCTCTCTCTTTCGTCAATTTCATGATATATTTTCTTGGTCTTACGAGGAAATTCCAGGCATAGATACTAGTATAGTTTAACACACTATCAATATATATCCTGATGTCAAACTGGTGCATCAATGGCTTCGTCCTATTCATCCGAAGAAAGCCACTACCATCAAAGCAGAAGTTGAAAAACTTTTGCATGTTGGTTTTATATACCCTATTCCGCTAACTGAGTGTGTTTCCAATATCGTTCCTGTCATGAAAATGAAAGGAACCATTAGAGTGTGCGTTGATTATCAGGATGTTAATCATGCTTATCCAAAAGACAACTATCCTACTCCATTTATCAACCAGATTATTGACGATTGTGCTGGATGTGAAATATTTTCGTTCATGGATGGATTTTCCAGCTATAATCAATTCAATATCCACCCAGATGATCAACATAAGACAACATTCATCTGTCCTTGGGGCACATTCGCTTATAGGAAACTTTTGTTTGGTTTAAAGAATGTTGGGGCAACCTTTTAGAGAGAAATGGATTATTCTTTCAATGACATCAAACACATTGTTCAACTGTATCTAGATGATTTACCAACACATTCACGAAATTGGATAGATCACCTGATGCATTTAAGAGCCATTTTATTACGCTGCCGACACTACAAAATATGCCTCAATCCACATAAATGTGTGTTTTTTGTTGGTTCTGGTTGATTTCTTGGATTCATAGTCTCAAAATAAGGAATTCGAATCGACTCATTGAAGGTTCAGGCCATTCTTGATTTGCCTGCGCCATCAAACTTACTTTATATATAGAAACTTCAAGGAAAGGCTAACTTCCTAAGGAGGTTCATTCAAAATTATGTCGAAATGGCTAAAGGATTTACTCGACTCTTGAAAAAGGGGGTTCCCTTCCATTAGGACCAAGTTGCGCAAGATTATTTTGATGTTGTCAAGGACACTCTTATCCGAGTGTCATTAATGTATCCTCCTAATTATCAAAATGATTATTTCCTGTATATCACCACAGTCGAAACGACCATTGCTATGGTATTGGTCCAAGTATAAAATGGAATTTAACATCTAATCTATTATTTGAGTCGTAATATCAATGATATGGAAATTAAGTACTCATACGTAGAAAATATTTCCTATGAAGCTGTTCAAGTTGTCCAAATATTTCGCCATTATATCTTGCTCCGAAAAACAACAATAGTTTCGGATTGCAACCCCATGACTTATATCTTATCACGTCAATTGCTAGGGGGAAATATTCAAAATGGATTGTCATTTTGTAGGAATTTGATTTGGAATTTAACAAATCTAAGTCAAATAAGTCTTTAGTTTTGGCTGAGCTTCTTTGTGACCTTCCCTGTGATAGTACTGCAACTACGTCAGAACCATCAATTCTTCACGAGTCTATGTTTCTGATTGGATCATCTAATCCTTAGTATGGGGATTTCATAATTTATCTCCAAACTCAAACTTTTCAACCTAATACCTCTCGCTCTGAACAAATATGTATTCGATACGAAGTCAAATATTATCTGATCGTCGGCGATACACTTTATCGTCATCGTGTCAACACAATTTTAAGGAGGTGCCTCACTCATGAGGAGGCTGAAAAAGTGTTAAATGATTGTCATGATGGGGCTTGTGGTGGACATATATCTGGATATGCTACCATGCAAAAGGTACTCCGTGCTGGTTACTTTTCGCCTATTATTTTTCGAGACTACATCCTCACGGTCAGAAGTTGTCATGTGTGCCAGATTTTTTATCATAAGATCCAAAAACCACCAGTGCCAATGCATTCTGTTGTCTCTGCGGGACCATTTAAAAAATGGGGTATTGACTTCATGACCTGTAACCCTCATTCGTCCAGGGGGCAAGGTTATATTATTGTCACAATGGACTATTTTACCAAATGGGTCGAAGCGATGCCTACATTCAACAACATAGGACAGGCAGCTGCATTGTTTTTCTTTAATCATGTTATTGCATGGTTTGGGGTCCCATATGCTATTGTTACAAATCATGGGAAGAATTTTCACAACCACATGATGTCTGAATTGACTTCCAAGTTAGGATTGTCACATGATAATTCTACTCCTTATTATCCACAATCAAATGGACAAGTTGAGGCTATCAACCAAATTCTTAAACGAATGCTTCAATGAATGATAGGAACTCATAAAAGAAACTGCCATTTGATCCTGTAATCCACCTTGTGTTTGTATCAAACCTTGGTGAGAAACATGACAAATTTACTCCTTTTCAATTGGTGTATGGTTTGGAAGCTATCTTACCAATCCAATGTGAAATATCATCGTTAAACCTATAAATAGAATTGTTACCTGATACCTCAAAAGAAGAAGTGCGTCTCCTTAACCTCATCCATCTGGATGAAATGCATCATGAAGCCCAATTGGCCAATGAAGCACATAAGATACGTATAAAGGTGCAATACGACAAAAATGTCCAGCCTCGCATCTTCTGAGAGGGCGACTTGGTACTTCTTTACAATCAAGAATCTAATGTAATAGGTACAGGGAAATTTGAGCCATTATGGCATGGCCCCTACATTTTCAAAAGAGTTCTTGCTAAGGGTGCCTATGAGTTAGTTGATTACAATGGAATTCTATTGGCACAACCTAGAAATGGGTTGTATCTGAAACGTTACTATGCTTAATCATAAGCTTAGTAATTTTTTGTATTATATTGTATATATGTTGTTGATTTGCATTCACTATCTTAAATTGTTTTTAGATTTTTCTTGACGTTAGTAATCCGCTTTACATTTCATCACAGATATCTGAATATTCAGAACCATTTGTTGGATATGATGATAGTGTTAATAGTAGTACGTAGAATCTATCCTCTGCAACGTGCGCCATTTTCTCTCCAAACGACGAGTTAGTGATTTTTCAAGGGATTTGTATTGGTAGATAGATGAACAATATCGTTGAGTATAGCACATTGATCGAACTTCTCTCTGATGCCATTTCATTTGGTATTAACTGCATAATCATAAGGTTAGACTCACAACTTGTGGTATTACAACTCACTAGTATTTATACTATTAGAAATCCAACACTTCTTAGATTGTTCCTAAGAGTTCGACTTTTGGAAATACATTTTGATTTTATTCAATATCAACACATTTCCAGAAATTTGAACACATTGACTGATTCATTAGCTAATCAAGTTTTAGACAGACATTTGCAACATATGTAAAGAAAATGTTCACATCATTGAATAGGATTACAAAATAAACATAGGAAAAACTCTGAAGTCATATAGATAGATAGTTATAGGTTTTTACAAAAATTTTGCCCAAGACACATTGGTCATCTGACCTAAAAATGTATGCAAAATGTCACAAGTAAACTAGTGGTGCTCGTGGTAACATGTTATAGATCTAGCTATCGTACGAAGTAACCGCATCCAATGGTTAAGAACCCCAATAGTGTGTCACTATAATCGCATAGGAAGCTCTTCGATATAGCAATCCAGAATCCTCAAAGTCAACAATTCTATGTGCTGCTGAAGCTCAGTCAAAGGCTCAACCATATCAAGATCTTGAAGGACTGTTATCCCGACAGCCCTCTCTGCTAGCACATCTGCTTCACGCTTCGGTTCCACTACTGGTTGAACACAACCAACATCTACATTACATCAAACATTTAGTTTAGTCTTGGGAAAACATCAAAATACAAAAAAATTGTATAAACCTTAGGAAAATAAAAAAACATGGTCAAAACATTCTTACCCATTGCACCCCACTGAACACCTTCTGGTGATGCTAAATCTGGATCTCCTTGGAAATAAACGACTGTGTACTCATCGATGGTGATGATCTGTCGCTAGAACCAAGCAAAGAATGTAGTAGAGAACACAATAGTTGATTGGTCTGCATTTCGACCCATGGGTTCTACCCATCTCTGCATCCAAGGATCTCTAGGACTAGCTATATACAGTGTCACATGTTGTGGCCGCATTAGTGGAATCCATTCTAAAGCGAAGGATATAAGGATTTAACCATAACTTAAATTGTTCTTCCTTCCTCCATTTTCTTTGATCAGTTGTTCCTTTATCTGAGAAAGAACAATATCAGACTAGTTGAAGACTGTTGGCTCCATACACTCTAGCGTATACTGCATATACAATCAATTTTCTACATATAGTGTAACGGTGCCAACAATTTTAGCGATCATGAAAAGTACAATTCTCGAAGGAAAATCTCCACTAGATAATTTGGCCCAATTTCCGATGGCCACTTCGTCGCTATTCTGACACATTGTCGTCGCAAGAGCGACAGTTTGAGGCCGGAAAAAACGTGGTTAGCCATTACGTCGCAATTTCGACACTTCAATAAAGCATCAGAAGAGTGACACATTTTCTAACGTTTTGCAGAAGTGTCACAATACCGATGCTTACAAAGTGTCACAATAGTGACATTTGTGAAGTATCGCAATACCGACTCTTTACCGAAGTGTCGCAATACCGATGTTTTGCTGACGTGTCGCAATACTGATGCCTTGAAAAAGTGTTGCAATATTGACTCTTTACCTAAGTGTCGAA